>PVJH01002113.1:0-179146 GCA_004026705.1 Nesogale talazaci
GGTTCAAGGCTTAGGTACTCGGCTGTCACATGGAAGGTTGAGAGTTTCAACCTACCCCCTGACTCAGTGGGAGGTAGACCTGGTGGTCTATTCCAGTGAGGTCTACAGCCTCTTGCCAGGAGTCATCATCAACTCGTGGGCTCACCTCCACCATCGGCAGCAGGAGGATCAGATTTTTTTTTTCTCTAGTCTTTCAGGGTAACATTCATTAATTTTGACACAGGACCCTTCTGAAGTGTGCATGTGACAAGACTAAGGTTATGAAGCCATCAGGTATCAAGGCACCGCTAGAGAGCGGTACAATAGTTATCTCCTAAACATTCTAATCCCATGTCTCCCAAATGAGAGGCGCTGCTTCCCCATGATCAACTCCTCTTTGGGACTACTCAGATTTCAGATTGGCTCTGTTGACACTATTGACAGGGGAGCCCTGTGTTCAGGGGTTCATTCTTCATGGAGAGAAAAGTTCCACCCCGCTAAACTACTGTATCAACAGTTAGATGCATCCAGATTTTCAAAATGCAATGAAAATGAAATAGAAATATTTGCCCTAGATTCCAAGAAGTGTGAAAAATCCCTTGAGAGGGGAATGTGCTTTGTCTGTGAAGGTCATCAGCAGAAAAGGAATGGAGGGTTAAGTGTCAGGAAAGACAGTGTCGGGCCAGACAGCTTGTCCGTTTCCAACTTCCGACAGAAAGACCTTTGGGGAAGAGACAGGAGGGGTCCACAAGGAAGTTTCCAGCCCTTAACTTGATGTCTAAGCCCCCAGAACGCAACCTTGGGTTGGATTCTGGCTCAGGATGGCCCCGTGGGCTAAGGGGAAGGACTCCCAGTGGTTTCCTGAACTAATCTTTGCTGAAGCACATCTCCATGGACTTCCCGCACAGAGCCTCAGAGTGGATTCCACCCCCACCCCCACCCCTCTTTTGGTCAATAGTGGAGCACAAACGGGGACCTTCTAACAATCACTTTGTCTTCTCTGTCAGAGGGCTTCCCTGATTTCCTCCAGTGGACTCTCCAGCCTCCCACAGCGACAAGCACTGAGGGAATTCTGCATCTCCAAGGCCGGGCACAGGGTGAAATAGCAGGGCCCTGGAGCTAGCTCCTCCAGCTCTTCCCCACTCTCCTGTGCCTCCTCAGAATACTTCAATGGATATTCAACTTTGTAGCCAAACTCCCCTGGGCCTTCCTGAAGACATACTCTTTCATTGAGAGAATGAATGGATTGGCAATTCTGCCTTGGAAGAGCGTCAGATGCAGCTCCCGGCAGGTATGGCCACAGCTGATGGTTGGAGTTGAAAGACGACAGACTAGCGTCAGCACTGCAGAAGAAGCCTCCCTTGCTCATTTGCTCTCTATCTAGGACCAGGTCAGCTCCCTGTGGAGAAGCTGGGCTTACTTCACCTGCCCCCTGAATTAAGTCCAAGCCCCTGGGGGGTGGGGCGGGGGAATCCAGGGCAGAGTTGATTCTTCACCCTTGGTTGCAATTTCAATTCTGTCCACACACCGTGCCTTTCCCAGACCTGCAGCATGGGAGATGTGTGACCCATTTTTCTCAGTGTTCGTTAGCAACCTTCTCTTCCTAAGATGACTCCCCCCACCTCCGGGCTGGGGGGGTGGGGTGCATCACTGCCCTCTGATGAAAGTAGAAGGCCCAGTCTTGCTCCTGGAGAGCTGCTGCTGGATTTGAATCGCCAACCCAAAGGGCCGCAGTCCCGCACACAACCACTACACCACTGGGGCTCAGCCCCCTAAGATGACTTTTCAGGGACCCTGGTGCACTCAGCTGCTAAAAGAGAAGTTGATCGTTTGACTCCACCCAATAGATCCACACAAGGAGGAAAAAAGAAAAGGAGAAAGATGACCATAAACCCAATCTTACTGCCACCAAATCGGTTCTGACTCAGTGAACCTATAGGTCAGGAGAGAACGTCCCCTGTAGGTTTCTGAGACTGCAATTTTTCACAGAAGTAGAAGGCTTCATGGTTCTCTCTCACAGAGTGGCTAGTGGTCTTGAACTACTGATCTTGTAGTTCGCAACCCAACACATAACCTTCACGATGCTATAAGGGCTGCCTTCAGGAGAAAAGACCGGCACTCTGTCCTCATAAAGATTCCCGCCTTGGAAACACCATGCGGGCAGTTCTGCTCAGTCACACTGGGTCACAATGAGCGGTTGACAGGCTCAGTGGCACCAACAATACATAGCCAAGGTCACATATGTTCATGTTCTCATTGATGGACTTTGGAAGCAGGGAGACAGGCCTTTGAAGTTCACCTTGATTTCAGAGTTCCCCCCACCCCACCCCCTTCCTCACTCCCAGCCCAGCCAATCTTCTCTCTCTGCACTTGACCATCTTCCTGGAGCTGTATGGCTCAGCCCCCCTACTTCCACCCCACCCCACCCCACCCTCCATCATCGCTTCTCAGTCTGATGCAACATCCATGTTGTATCTCCTTCCTGAAACCTACACATTTTCAGACGGAGGAGAAAAATGGCGGCAAGTGTGGTGTGCCTTTAGTTCATCTAGCTGTAGATGACCTTGGAGTGTTGTGCTGGAAGAGAGGGTCATTTCTCCCAAGTTCAGGAGCCGCAGAAGACCCAGAAAGCAGGGCAGTCATGATTGGACTCCTGTGTTAGCTCACTCAGGCAGTGGGTCAGGGGCAGATTCTGCAGGAGAGAGACTAGAGGCAATCAAACAACTTTGGAGGTGACCCAGTCATGGGTGTGTTGGCCCTCTGATTCATCCACTCCTTGCCTTTAAATTTTTTGAAATATTTGTTGTTCTTATTAGGCGCTATTGAGGAGGTTCTGAAGGGAGCAGCCCTTTGTCTAAAAGTCCAGAGGACCAAACGAATCTCTATTGTAAGAAATACAACCAAAATGCTACTTAGAATCAAGGATGGCAAGGCTTGCATACCGCTCATATGCTTCTTATAAGGAGAAACCAGTCCCTGGAAAAAGACATTGTGCTTGGTAAAGGAGCAGGAGAGAGAAAGAGAGAGAGAGAGAGAGAGAGAGAGAGAGAGAGAGAGAGAGAGAGAGAGAGACCCTTGATGAGATGGGTTGACACAGTGGCTGCACACATGGGCTGAGACATAAGAACCATTGTGAGGATGGTGCCAAACTGTGCGTTGGAATGAACTCATGGCAACTAACCACCACTACCACCACAGATGAGCAATATAATGAAACAATGCCTAGGCCTATATAATCGTTGCTGTGTTTGAGCCGATTATTGGAGCCATTGTGTCAATTCTGTCTCATTGATTGTCCTTTTCTTCTCCCTTGACTCTCTATGTTGTTACTGAATCCGATGCCTTTTGTCCAGGAACTGGTCTTTCCTGATAGCACGTCCAAAGTATAAGAGACCATGTCTCATCATCCTTATCTAAGCAAATTTTCTTGCTGTAGTTCTTCCAAGGCAAATGCATTTATTCCTCCACTCCTCCAGTAGTCCACAGTGTATGCCACGTTTATCGCCAACACTGTAACCCAAATGCATATGTTTTTCCTCTGTTCTCCTCGTCCATTGTCTAACATTTACACTCACGCAGAGCTACTGAAATGCTGTGGCTTGGGCCAAGGGCACCCTCAGTCCCCAAGGTGACTAGGTTCTTAACTAGCTGTGAAATCTTGGACAAATTTTCTTTTGTGGAATTCACTTCCTCGTATGGAAGATTCTGTGAGTAGTTCTCAAATGTCTTCAGGGTTCCATCTCAGTGATTCTGTGGTAAATTGCTTCTGATGTAAGTCAAATACCTCATTAAAATATATATGATTGCTTTTTATGACCAGTATCTTTATAAATCTAATCTTTATTTTTTCTCCTTTGGGGTTTAGACGTAAACTTGCAGGCATATTTTAACCTATACATACATGCATACATAAAAAAAATGCACTCCCTCCCTGAAGAAACATTGTGTCCAATGTGTCCAATGCCGGCACTTTGTCAGGGGTGGTGATGTCTTAATGTGTGGAAAGTTCTGGATAATCCATATGATCCCTAGAGAAGAGGATGGCATATGTCGTCATAAAATCAATAAGAGCTGTGTATATGGACCTATTCTTCTTCTTCATACATGTTGCAGTAACATCTCATTGCTGCCCAAACCTGCCTACCACCTTAAGCTATCAGTGTTTGGGTCCATGTCTTCAAGCAGCCAAAGTCCCTAATTCACCTTAGAAAAGTTCTAGGGGAATCCTGTCACTATCAAATTACTAAAGATAAGTGCACCCAAAATACACCACTGGATGAACAAAGGTGACCCTAAGTGCAGTGCATACCATCTCGAGTGCATTGCAAAGCAAGAACTATCTGTAATTTTCACATGCCTTCCAGCCCTGGCCCAATTTCATCGTCCCTTCTGTTGTTCACAGCGTCTATCAGTGGGATCCACGCCATTGCCTCAATGAGTTCTCACCATCCCGGTGCCTGATCCGTGATATTAAAGCCTGCACAAGTGCTAATAACCTTGTTTCCCTTTGAAAAGCTATGTAACTACAGATGGATTTTCCAGGCCCCATCTGAGCTTTGCACCCAGAAAATCAAATATCACACGTTTAAATGTCCTTGGCGCTCAGGGTAGACGGAAGCCTTTGCCAGAGATGGCGAAGAAGCTTGGTTCATTCACCACCGAGCGCTTCAAAGTCAGATCCCCTGTTTCTGAAATGAACCAACCTGCCTCTCACCGTCTGTTTCTCAGGATCTGGAATGAGATGCACGTTTATTTCCATTTGCAGCCTGATCAGTTCCCAGAAATAGACTTTGAAAACTGGGAGAGAAATACCATCCTCTGGCTGCTGCTTGGCCTCAGATTCCACCAGACACCTTTTCTCTCATTTTCTTTTTGTCCCTTTCTGTAATATACTACCTTTTCTTTTGAAGAGATCATTTTCATTAGACATGTTCAGCTCACTTAGAAAATGCAAAAGGACACTAGGATTGCAACAGAGAGATGCCTGTTTTTTAGTCAGTGCTATCTCACCGGGATTTTAGTAAGCATCATTGTTATATGTGTTCTATTGAGCTTTAGGCAGCTATTTCATAGGCATCGATGGCAACTTCTCAATCTGTACAATTACTATATCTTTAAGTTTTCTGGGGCCAAAGGTGTGGAGTGCCTCCCTTTAAGGATCACAGCACTGGACCTTAAGGCAGATCCCCAGGTAGTCCTCTCACAGAGCCACTGGTGGGTTCCAAAGACCATCGCTTCCGACAGGAGGCTACTGTTTTAACCACCTCAGAACTTCTCACGAGGCTTGCCTTCATTCTCTTAGGCATAGGCACTCACACTTATTTGGCCTACTACCCACTTTTCAAGGAGCCTTGTTAGCATATAGGTTGTGAACCAAACGTTCATCGGTTTGAAACCACCTGCTGCCCTATGTGAGAAAGACAAGAGGCTTTCTTCTACTGTGAAGACCTATAGCCTTGGAGGGAAATGCTAGCCTGTCCTACAGAGTCACTATGATGAGTCAGAAGTGACTTGATGGCAGAGGAGTGAGTTAGTCCGCTTTTCAGAATGACATGGGAATGCTGAGTAATGTTTTCTGAAAAGTGGGCGCACTCAGTCACTAAAGCAGAGGTTATCTGCTTTGGCAGTCTCCTGAATCATTCTACATGTCTGCCCCCAGGCTTAGAGGTATCACCCATCTTGAGTGTCACTGCTCTAAAATCCACTGCTGTGTTGGAGAAAGACGAGATTTTCCATTCCGGCAAAGAATTCGTCTCAGAAACCCCCAGGAGTTGTTCTATCCAGCCATTTCCCATAAGACTATTCTGAGTCTTCATCTACACAATGGCGGTGAGTTTTGAGTTAGAGCTCTTAAGTCAAGCAGGCCTTCCTGGTGGTCACATACTGAATTGCAGGCATAGGAGCAACCAGGAGCAAGCTATAGAGCAAACACTTAACTAAATTCAGATATAAATCTTTCCCCAAAGTCTGTGTTTATACAAGGGGGTCCCGTCCCCCAAAACCAATGCTCATTTTTTTTATGTGAGGAGGGATAACGCATTCATAGACTTAATCAAGCTTTCTAGTTAGAGGTTCTGAAAAGATTGTGTAATAGTGTGCAACAAAAATAAAGCAAAACAAACGCCTGATATGTGGCAGATGGAAAACCGTTTTTGCCAACAGGACAATGCACCTGCTTCTGCAGCCATTATCACTGTGCCAGTTTTTGGCAAAAAACAGCATGCCTCTTTTGTTCCACACACCTTGCTCACCTGACCTCTCTCTGTGCAACTTCTTTTGGTTTCAGTGAATGAAAAGGGGAATGATAGGATAGAGATTGAACCATATAGAAGAGGTGAAGAAAACCAGGAGGGAGGTGCTAGGAGTCATTCGAGCAATCTCATTTGTAAAATGTTTCCAAAGCTAGAATTACAGATTTGACAAATGAACTAAGTGTAATGGAGAGTACATTGAAGGGGAAAGGGTTGTTCCTTAAAAGAAAAAATATGTAGCTTTGTGATGGAGGCCTGATTCAAGGAATACAGGATGATAATGCGCTCCTTAAAACAGGTCAGGGATGCATCTAAAAGGATCTGAAAAATGTGTCACAGGGGGCACTCTCTGGTGGAACGAGTTAGATAGTTCCTTTGCAAATTCCTCCAAAAGTATCCAAAATACTTTGGACTTCTTTGTGGCTAGCAATAAGTATAGGTGGAAATGAAACCCTTCAATTTCCTTCCTTCAAGCTCTTTCTGCTCCCCTTCTTAATTACCGGTAAGGAGGAGGACTTGCTAATCTGAACAAACCTAGAAGAATCCATGGGGACATGTCTGACTTGACTAGTGGGTGTGCTGACTGTTCCTTACAACACATCATTCCTACAAGCCACTTTTTTCCCTTCAGTTTCTTGCACAAGCCTGGACAGGACCTATTGTTCGGGCCAGTGTTTTGTCCCCCTTTCTTCCTTTTCTATCTTTCCTGAGGATGCAAGTGGGTGGATAATGGCCTTAGAATACCTGGTTGGCCTTTTCTACTGAGCGTGCCACCTGCGGCCACTGGACCGCTAGAGCATAATCTGAAAAACTAGGCAATGAACCAGGCAGACCCCAAGCTCTCTTACTCTTACCTCCTGATGTTATAGCCCTCCTCATCTCTACCCATCTGCCCAAGTGTGATGGCCCCCTAACATTCCAAGGTACTCCGGAACATCTCCAGGGAGGCAAAACAGCCCTCCTTGAGGACATTGACCTTCCTTGAAAGACTTTGTAGGAGAACTTTCACCTGTTCCTAGTGTTGGACAGTATCACACAAAGCCTGGTTCTCACGCGCACCCTTAACTAGAAAAGCCACTCCACTGAGATCAGCTTCTGTTGAGGGCTGCCCTCTCCACACTCAAGCAAGTTGCAAGGCCTGGTTGAGTCCCACAGATGCCAAACACCTTCCACGGAGGGATTTTCCATGTAGGCACCTTTAGAATCAGAGCTGGCAGTTGGCCACCACCAGAAGAATTGGGGCGCCAAGCCTTCTTCTGCTTCCTGGCCCCGGGGAGCCCATAGGGATTTGGGGTTTGGCTCTGAGCCTGCAGAGGGGAGAGGCTGATGCGAAGGCATGAACAGGGAAGCCATGAGAGAATGCAGGAGTGACTTCAGGCATTTCCTTAGGTTCATTTGAAACAGATGGTTAGCGGAGGTGGTGGGCTGGGCCCCGACTTCAGGGCAACAAGTCTCCCAGCTTCTCCCCCTGTAGTCTAGTCCCCAGCCTCCCTTCACTCCCTCCCCACCCTGCCCCAACCACCACCAACCTGAAGGGAGGGAAGGGAAGGGAAGCTAGAATTGTTGGGATATGGAAACAAAATCTGTGTTCAGGAAATGGGAAAATGTGGCCTATTACCCTAGTCACATATGATCATGTCTTTAGATGGTTGAGGACAATGAAATCAAGATGGGAAGCATGGTCTCAGTTCAAGCTTACATCTCAAAGATGGAGCAACTGGTGTCTTTAACCAAGAATAAAGTCCTGGAATCCAGCTTTGTTAATTCTCAGGATTTTCTCCCATATTTTCATGGCCTTCAAAAGTTTTTCTAAGATGCAAAGCCATTAAGATGGAATTGAACAGACCAGTCTTTCTGAGTCTGTGCCTCTGGAAGACATGGCTAATTGATCAGAGAACTCATTCCCTGCTGTGCCTCTAGGATGCTTCATGATCTTTTATACAAACAGCACTCATCAAGGTAGGGAATATCAATCGATCAGAGATGGCATTGGTGTACCATACCTGCCAGTGACTTTGTCTGTCAAAGTCCTTCTAAAGAAGGATGGAGACAAGGACCTGGGAGAATGTGGCCACTTCACGAACATTAAAATGAAGAACTTAGTGGTATTTTGGAGCAGAAGTTGACCATCTTTTGATAAGAGGGCAAAGGAAATGTGTCAGAAATGCATGCTGTCTTGGGGTTTGTTACACTTTCTTGAGCACATGAATCATGAAGAATCTCTTTTTGCTAATGAGCACCGAGACTGGTGAGAAGCCTAAAATTTTGCATTTTTGACTATCTCTCTAGTAATGCTGCTGCTGGCCTGTAAGCCATACTTTGAATAACAGCATGTCGCTCAAACCATCCCTTTTACCACATGGGATATTGTTATTCCAAGAAAGGACAGTTCAGGCTGCTTCATTATCAGCTTTAGGAGAAGGTCTAGGCTCCAGTGATCCTTTTGTGGATCATTCTGTATCCCTTTCAATCGACTTTGCCATCTTTGTGTTTTTCTAAGTCCAAATTTAATTGATTTGGGTGACCATTTACAGAGCAAACTGGTTTTCTGTTCAATCATGTGTCCATCCTTTGATGGGTGGAGTTGATTGTAGTCCCCACAATGTGACAGCACTTTTCCCACTTCCTCCTTGTGCATATTGTTCTCATTTTTCCTTCTTTCCTATCCCTTCTTGACCTCTTAACTTCATCCCTGGACACATGTTGCACTTTGATCTTGGCTGGATGGCTCCAGAGAGTGCATCTGGTTGTTGGGATGGAAATGTCAGGGGTAGCTGAAAGGATTAAAAGAATGACAAAGGATCATAATCTTGGGGCTCCATAAATTTCTCTCAGAACAGTGAATATGATTTTTATAATTTTGTGTTTGGTTCTACATTTCTTTTTCCAGTGAGGGCTTCCTATGGCAGCTGAGTACTATCTAGTACTTTTGGTCTAAGGGTCATGGGGGCCGTAGTCATGTGGTTCCTCAGTTCTTTGGACTAATTGCTTCTATCCATCTTTGCTGCCCTTCACTCTCTCTTGTTCCAGATATGGAGACAGCAATAGTTGCCCCCAAAGTGGCCACTCTGGAAGTACTCTCTAGTCAGAGAACATAAGATGTAGAATGCTGTCTTTGTGGACTGTGTTGTGTTAATTGACTTTGATGTCCCCTGAGACCCTGGGCCTAATGACTCATTCTCCCATGATGTTGGGTTGTGGCTTGAAAATTTTCTTAACTTTGCCTCTTGTATGTTGTACTAGATTCATGGAAATCAGCACCTAAACATACATATGTAGGAACTGTCTGCAACACCCATTTACCTTCATGGGTATAATCCTATTTACCTTCCCACTTCTCTTCAGCTTGCATGTCTATGTATCCACACATAGATTTTTTTCTTACTGTTGTTGTAGGATTAGTAGGTAACCATATTCGTCTCTTGTCTTTCACTCTTGTCTTTATTCAGTATCTTTCTTTGCCTTGATCCTGTGCTGACTTTACACTACTTTATAGTGCCTTTGTCTTTACTTAAACTAAGATGTGACGATCTTCTACTTGCTGATTGATCTTCCCTTTCCCTTCCATCTCTGGTAGCCTTCAAAGGATGTTTCTTCTTTCTGTGAGGAAACCTTTCCTTGACCTTGTGGTTAGCAGCCAAGTCCCAGTAGTCTAGATTGTTTTTTGATGCTTTTATATATTTCATAGTGTATTTGTGTCATATATCAGAGTCCATAAGTTTCTTGTTTGATAATCACTATGATGATATTTATGACTTTAGGTTTTACATTTAGTTCTTCGACCCACCTAGAGTTCTTCTTCTTCTACTTTTTTTTAGGGGTAGATGGTGAGAGATACAGATTCTATTTTATTCTTCTGCAAGTGGATATCTGTTTTATCTAGTACACATTCCATGAGGTTAAGCCCTTTGTCAAAAATAAGTTGTCCCTAAGTGGATGGATTTACTTCTCAGTTCCTAATTCTGTTTCCTTGTTTGATGTGTCATTGTACCAGTACTAGGCTATTTTAACCATTGTGGCTGTAGAGTAGGTTTGACTTGACACCAGGGACCGTGAAGTCTTCAACGTTGTTTTTCTGTTATTAATCCTATACTTTTCCAGGATATCTTCCTCCCCTTGATCTTCCCGTTGTTTATTTCTAATTTTATAACATTGTGATCTGAGAAGATGCTTTGAAGTATTTTGCTATTTCAAAGTTTATTGAGATTTGTTGTGTCCTAATATATGGTCTATTTTGGAGAATATTCCATATGCACTGGAAAAGAATGTATAATGTATGTAGTGTTGTTAGATAACACACCCTGGATATTCCATGAGGTCTGGTTGGTTGTGTTTTGTAGACCTTCTGTACCCTCCAGTTGTTTTGTCCTTCATTGAAAGAGATGTATTGTCTCTTATTATTATAGTGGATACTGTTTGTTTTTCTTTTCAATTCTCTTGAAATCTGACTTATGTAATTTTGGAATTCTTACATCAAGTGAATGAATATTATATCCTTTTGCTCATAGCCTTTTGTTGGGTGGAACTTTTAATCCTATAGTGTAAAACATGCTTTTGGGGGGTATGTCTGTATGTGTGTTGCTGATGATGGCATTGTTCCATATATTTTCTTGTTTTAAGTGCATTTTGTTTATGGATGTTATTAAAATTCAATTGATTTCCCTTGCTGTAATTCACTTGCTGAAATTTCTTCTATTTTTGTCTGGGTAAGGTTTGTTGACATTGTCTGAAGTGATCCTATAATTTATTATTATCTTTCTAAGTTCAAAACAGCTTAGTCTATCTTGATAATGCCTTGCTTTCTCCCCACTGGGAAGTTGCATAACTGCAACATGCAGTTGTTCTTTCTGCTCTGTAGTTGTCATTACTTACAAATCAATGCCTCTAGTCCCATCCCCTTATCTTCAGGCTTCTATAATAATTATTGTTTAATTTCTGTATCTAGATTGATTTTTGTGTGATGTTGTGTATTTGAATATCAGGTTGTTGCCTTCTATTGTCAGTTCTCTGCCCAAAGGACACCCTGTCACATTTCTTTTATGATTAGTTTTTTAAAATACATTATTTTAAAATACATAATTTTAAAATCAGTTTAAACTGTTTTAAAAATTCTATTACTTTCTATTTGTCTGGAAATGTACCAATTTTTGCCATTGTATTTAAGGGACAATTTTAATGGGTATATTATTATTGGTTGGCAAATGTTGCTTTCATATATCTTTTCTGAATGTTATCTTCTTGCCCTCTTGGCTGCCAACAAATCAGAACTTAGTGTTACTGGTCTCCTTGTTGGGGACCTTTTGATTTTACTGTGCTACTTTTGGATATATATATTTTTTGTCATTGGATTTGGATCATTTGATTATGATATTTTCTGGTAATTTTATTTCGGGAGGCCATCCTATTTGGGGTTTGTTGAGCTTCTTAGATGCATATATTCTCATGTTTCACAAGATTAGGGAAGCTTTGTTCCAGAAAATCCAAGATTTACATAAAGAAAATGACTCACATCACTGTAGAAACAGATAAGTTCATTTTAGTTTAAGTCTGTGGGTCAGATGTTAAGGAAGAGACTTCTCCTGATGCTTGTAGCTGCAGGGGCTGATATATCAGGAAGAAGGAAGACAAAAAGGAAATGGGGATGAAGCAGGAAGGCAAAATACTGGCGGATGCAGAAGCAAATGAATCCAAGGTCAAGCTGGTGGACGCAAAAGCAAATAAATCTAAGAACAGGCTGGTGGTTGCAGAATGAAATCAGGCCAAGGTTGGTGGAGTCAGATGGCAGGTACTTATTGATAGCTCCCAGGGTTGGCAGGCAATATGGTGGGTCATTGACTCAAGTACAAGGGACCAGAGTGTGATGAGCCACGTGCAGGATCTATATGCATCAAGAAGTAAGCTGGCTTCCCCATAGTAACAAATTAGAAAGGAAGTAGGGAGACTGTACTCCATCACAATCTTCCCATGAATGCTTGGAAACTCAAAACAAATCCTGAAGTCTATTATGCTATGTTAGATCACATCATTGGGGATTACTGTCAAACTACTGAGAATCTTGGCCCAGATAACTAGACAGAAAACATAGCTGTCCTAGTGTCCTACTTAATTCTTAAGCATTATTCATTTTCTTTATTGTGTCTCTCACATATAAATATTGATATTTACCTTCATTCTTGCTAATTCTGTCTTCCTCTTATTCAACCATATTCTCTGCCCTTCCAATGTGTTATGTATTTCTGAATTTTTTCAATTGCCCTTCTGAGTATCAATTTGCTGTTTTCATATAATTTCTAATATTCCCTTCATCGTGTCAATTCTTTCATATATAATTTTATTGAATTACCCTACAAGTTTGTATTTATCTTGATGTTGACTGTGAATATTTTGCCGTTCTTCCTCCTCTTCCTTAATCTACTGAAAGGGCTTCAATATATCTCATTAGAGCTTCTTATCAGGTAGCTATAAATGCAATTCTTCCTCCAGAAAAAAAACATTTGATTCTGTTTTTTAATCACTTACTTGAGGCTTCTTTTAATGTTCTGGGTATGTGTGATAGAGACTTGAAGGTGTTTGTTGTCTCCCAGACATTGTGGTATTATTGTATTAATTTGTGGATTGTATGATGTTGTGCTTCATGCCATTTTTGTTTTGTTTTACTCAATCAGGATGGTAAGGAGGATATGCTTCACTGGTCTCAGGTTTGACAGCATGTGGGCATTTACCACGTGTCTCTGAGTGGATGTGGTAGCTACTGAGAGTAGAAGAGTACATGTGGAATCACTGGCCCTATGGCACTGTAGAGGGAAGGGCATCTCTCACTGATCCATTCCCTCAGTCAATTGGCAGTGGATGTAATGGCTATGGCTAGTTAAGGTTGCTGGTTTCTGATTGATAGAGGGAAATAAAAGAAGAGAGAGAGAGAGAGAGAGAGAGAGAGAGAGAGAGAGAGAGGAAAAATAATAAAGAAAAGGCAAGGAGAGGGAAAAACTAAGATGAAAGGAAAAAGAGAAAGAAAGACATAAAACAGAACTTATGAAAAGAAAAAGTAGCCCAGTCCTGGTATAAGTGCTGGATAGCCAAAGGAGGCTGCAGGGGGCATGTGGTGCTCTCTTTCCATAAGACACTCCATCAGCCTTGACAGATCAGGTAGGGGATGCTGCTGATGGAAAAGGTGGTGGTGGGTCACAGAGCCTGCCCTGTGGATAACATAAAAAAGAAGAAGCAGCATAGAAATAGAGTAAAAGGGAAAATATCCAAATCAGTGTGGGTAAGAGGGAAGACACATGAAGAAAGAAAGAAACAGAGAAAGAAAGAAAGGAAAAATAAGAAAGCATTCATAACCACCAAACGGTGTCGGCATGGAGTTTTCTCAGGTAGCATTTGAACTGTAAACTGTGAATGAATGGGTCAGGAGGGTGTCGTTTACTCAAGATGGTGAGATTGGGGCAGCTACTCTGCTGAAAGGTCGGCTGTTCTATCCCACGAGCCACTCCCTGGCAGAAGAATGTTCATTTTCATAAGAATTTACAGCCTTGGAAACACTGTGGAGCATGTCTGCTCTGTCCTACAGAGTCACTGTGAGTCAGCTTCAATGTGCCGGCAGAGGCATGGTTTGGTAGGGGGTCTGGGCTTGTCTACCACCGTCGATACTGGCTGACATGGAGTCAGGACTAACTCACAGTGACCCAGAGTGTGCCAGAGCAGAATGATTCTTCACAGTCATTTTTTGATGGTTGTGCTTTGTGGGAAGTAGATCCCCAAGGAATGTGTTCTGTAACCTCTGGGTCAACTTGACCTCCAGACTTTTAGTTACCAGCCACATGCCAGGCGTTAATCAGGTTAGTAGGTACAAGTCTGATGCAAGGATAAGGAGATGGGCAAGAGTCAACTGTGTGGGGGTGTCATCAATATGACAGACCAGGCAGAAACACATTCCAGAATCTCTCCAACAAAGACAGGAGAAACTCAGGGAAATGCATCTGGCTGGCCATATTGAGTCCTGGAGCTTCAAACAGAAGGATAGCCAAGGAAACCAAATATTAATTAGGAAGAGACTGAGCGAGAAGACATGCGAGCTGGAGAATTGCCAAAGGGCTAAGTATTAAAGTGTTGAGAAGTCAGGATGTTGCTCTGAGGATTAAGGTGCACCTGATCTGAATGCAGCATATCGTCATGAAGCAGGGAACCAATAGAGAGGCCTGCAGGACTGACACCTTCCGCCTGCCTCCTCATTCCTGGCCCTACCTTGACCTCCTTCACTGACCTATAATGCTATGGGGGACAACATTGCAGACACAAGGTGGGAATTGGAATTGTGTCCAATCTGATCCCACCATACAGGGGAGAAACGCTAAGGGCATGCAACAGAACAGCAAGGTGAGCAGAGTCATGAAGTCCTGGGAATACCAAAATTAGACTCCTGAACCAGGGTGTGGTACCTCATCCAACTCAACTGGAAAATACTTCTAAAAGTCAACAAACAGACCTGGAACTATTTATAGGCTTTTGTTGTTGTTGTTGTCTTATTTTACTTTGTCTTTTCTTGTGCTTTTTATTGTCTCTGCATGTCTATCTAAATAAGATAGGTTGGATAGACAATCTGGAGGAGACATTTATAGAAGTCTACATACAGGCAGGCACATATGTAAATATATTTATATATAACAATATGGAAATAGATCTGTGTACATATATTTAGATGTTAAGTATTAAGGTAGCAGATGGTACCTATTCAGGTACCTCCTCAACGCAAGAAGACTTTGTTCTAATAACCTGGTATTCTGTAATGCTCATCTTCCAGACATAATTGCTGGAGACAAAATGGGTGCATAAGCAAATGTGGCGAAGAAAGCTGATGGTGTCTGGCTATCAAATGACATAGCTCCTGGGGTGTTAAGGGGTTGACAATAAACAAACAGCCGTGTAGCTGAGAAGCAGCAAAATCCACATGGAAGTAGCACACCAATCTGTGTGATCATGAAGTGTCGATAGGATCAGGTATCAGGCATCAAACAATCAGGAAAAAAATCATATTGATGTAAATTAAGGGGCGGGCAGAGTGGAGACTCAAAGCCCATCTGTAGACAATTGGACATCCCCTTATAGAAGGATCACAAGGAAGAGATGAACCCATAAAGGTACAGTATAGCACTGAAGAAATATACAACTTCGAGTTTATTAATGCTCCCTCTTCTCCACAATCATGACCTCAGGTCTACCTTACTAATCCAGCTAGACCAGAACATGTACACTGGTACAGATAAGAAGAACTCAAGGCACAGGGAACCTAGGACAGATTAGGACCTCCTCAGGACTATTAATGAGAGTAGCCAGACCAGGGGCGCTATGGGGAAGACATGATCACAATCATACAGTATTTTCAAGGGCCTCCTATTCATAGTTAGTGTAAGGCATACTAAAACTGGTGCCCGTTAAATATCTGATGTGTTGTGAGTCTGACCACAAAAGCATCCTTTTATTGGCCCTCACCTTTCTGATTCTTCTGGAACATTCTGACAGACCTCCATAGAGGCTAAGCACTGCTGAGAACCACACTTTAGTGAAGGACAATAGAATTAGGGGAGGGATTAACTTCTCAGAGTTTTATTTCCTTTTTTCAAAATCCTATCTTCATATGCAAAAAAAAAATCCTTTCCTTGGAGCGAAAAATAATCACATGTCACATGGCTTACCATGGCTTCTGGGGGCTGATGTGGCCTCATTTTAGTAAATTACCGTTGAGTTGAGAAAAAGTACTTTTAACCCAGCCTGAAAAACAGAAAGAGGAAGGATAATGGTGAGGGGGCTTCTCCTTTCTTTTTCTGAAGTAATTGAGACATTTCACCCTCTTGGCATAATTATATTGTCAAATGGAAGATGCTTCAAGTAATTAGTCGTGTAATTAGCCAAGATTTTTTTGCTCCCTGTGTCCTCACCTAAAACACAATCCTTGTATCCAGTGCCCTTTGCAACACAGGACGATCTTGAACAAGAACACTGTCTTCTGTTTTCAAAAGGAACAGAGAGGGGACAGGAAACATATGCAGTGTCTTTCAGGGTTGCCTGGGAAAGGCTGCCTATTTGGTATCATGAAGCAAAAACAACAACATAAAAACAGCTTATGAGGATTACTAATACCAGGAAGCAAATAGCATGAGATATTTTGGGCCAATGTGATGGTGGCTTTTATTATTATTATTATTATTGCAATTTTTTAGACCTTGTTAAGTTCTTCCCACTGAGTTCATGAACCTGAGCTCTGGCTAATCTGTCACTGGATGCAGGCAAATCTTGGAAGTTTCAGAAACTGTTTCAGAGGTTGTCAAGAAGTCTCTCAATTCCCAAGCCCTGTCAAGAGAGGGCGCGAGCACACACACACACACACACACACACACGTGCGCGCGCGCGCAAATGAGGTCCTTCACAGGGACCTCTGCTCAGGCAGGAAACTGGTTTTCTTCCATAAATCCATCATTGTGGCTTCTAGGACAAGGTGACCTAGTGAGGGAGGGTCCAGATATTTATCCAGACCTTACTAAAGTAGGGGTGGAGCATATAGTCAGTCAGTTGACTGTTAACTGAAGGCCTGGAGATCAAGTAAACTCTGAGGCTCCAGCCTGCCTGGCATGGTGATCTATTTTCCTCAAAGTGCAGCCTTTGAAAAATGACTGTGGAGCATAGTTCTACTGTGACATGCACAGGGTTAGGGTGAGTTAGACCTGATTTCATGGCAACCGGTATCAACTTGGTAGCAGACAAGGACAATCCCTCTACAAAACCGTACCTCTGCCAGCAAGAGGAGTGGGACGCATCATGACTGTAGGACAGAGTGGGACTGCTCTGTCGTGTTTCAAAGGCTGTACATTCTTGTGAAAGTGAACGGCCTCTTCCTTCTGCCACGGAATGGCTGGTGAGATAGAACTGTTGATGTTTGGGGGAGCATCCCCATGCTTAACTCACTGTGCCACCAAGGCTTCAGAACAGAACCAGTTGCCATTTATTGAGCTCTTTGTCAGGAAATTCACTGAACATATCCTATCTCATTTTATATTTTAAAAATCATTTTATTGGGGGCTCATACATCGTTTTTCACAATACATAAATACATATATTGTGCCTCGCATCTTCACACGCCTGCTGCCGTCATCATTCTCCAAACATCCACTTTTCCACTTGAGCCCTTGACATCAGCTTCTCATCTTTTTCCCTCCACCCTTGCTCCCCGACCCCCACCAACCCTCAATACGTTATAAATTACTATTGTTTTGTCATAACTTACACTGCCCGGTGTCTCCCCTTGCCCACTCCTCTAATGTCTGTCCTCGCATTGGGAAGTTATGTGTAGATCCTTGTAGTTGGCTCCCGCTCTCTACCCTACCTTCCCTCTGCCCCCAAGGAGTTCATCTGTCCTGGGTTCCCCGTATTTCCATTTTCCATCTCTACCAGTGTACCTCCTCCAGTCCAGCTGGATTTGTAAGGTAGAATTGGGACCATGATAGTTGGGGGGAGGCAGCCTTAGGGAACTAGAGGAAAGTTGTATGCTTCATCACTACCTCACTACACCTTGACTGCCTTGTCTCTTTCCCACGACTCCCCTTTAAGGGGGGTGTTCAATTACCCACAATTGGGCCTTGGGTCCCCACTCTGCTCTCCCCCTCATTCGCAGTGATGTGATTCTTGTTCTTTGATGCTTGATATCTGCTCCCTTTGGTCCCCCATGATCACACAGGCTATTGTGTTCCTTCCATGTGGGCTTTTCTGCTTCTGGTCTAGATGGCCACCTGTTCACTTAAAAGCCTTCACGGTCCCAGATATTTTATCGTTTGATATCTGGGCGCCATCGGATTTCTCTTGTCTGTCTGTGTGTGCTCCATTTTGTCTTCAGTGATCATGTCGGGAGGGTGGGCACATAATGATACGTTTTTTGTTCTTTGATGCCTGATAGCTGGTTCTTTCCACACCTCATGGTCACATAGGCTGCTGTGCTTCTTCTATGATAGGCTTTGTTATTCCTGGGCCATATGACCTCAAGCTTTTAAGTCCTCAGATGTTATATCTTTTGATAGCCAGATATCATCCGCGATCTTCACCACTCTTGCTCATTCCCTTACATAGCCTCAGTGGTCATCTCAGGAGGGAGCTCATATAGTGATACGATTTTTTCCTGTTTCACGTCTGAGGCCTGGTCATGGTCACTTCTTCTGTGTGGGCTTGGATACTTCTCAGCTAATGGCCTTTTGTCTTTGGCAGCATGTACCGGTTGGTGACACGAACAGACTCAGATACTCCATTAAAAAATAGAGGTGTAAGGGCAAAAGAAGGAGCCCTGGTTGTTCAGTGTGTTAAATGTTGGTCTGTTAATGGAAACATCAGCTGTTAGAACTCACTGGCTGCCCCATAGCAGAAAGATGTGGCTGTCAACTTCCGTAAAGATTTACATCCTTGAGCATCTTAGGGAGCCATTCTACTCTACCCTATGAGGTCACTGTGAATCAGAATCACCTCATTAGCATTGGATTATTGTCAAGCATTTGTTGGACATTTAACCCGCTCTAAGAGCCTCAAAGAAATCATGTAGAAACTTATTTTAAAACATTATTATTTACAATCCAATGATTCAGAAAACAAGTCGATCATGGAGGCTAGATTTCTCTACATGCTTATTAGCTTCAAGGGAGACTTTGTTCTTTAATATTTGTATTTCACAAAAGTGGCCAAATTTGCACTGAGTTGAGTTCTCAATGCTCTATCCATTTGTCTGGGTTGGTAGTCATCCAGGGCTTGTATGGCCTTGGCAGTGTAGTGGGTTATATGCTG
Source organism: Nesogale talazaci (assembly GCA_004026705.1). Taxonomy (NCBI): domain Eukaryota; kingdom Metazoa; phylum Chordata; class Mammalia; order Afrosoricida; family Tenrecidae; genus Nesogale; species Nesogale talazaci. The sequence continues at coordinate 19,047 of PVJH01002113.1, forward strand.
GGTTGCTCACCGCAAGGTCAGCAGTTCAAAATAACCAAGTGAATAACCAGGTGAAAGAAGAGACTTTCTGCACCAGTAAAGGTAGACCATGTGCACACCCTCCCAATGATCATGAGATAGAATTAGGATGGCTAATACTAACCTCTATCCCCAGCCTCTCACCTACTGCTAATGTGGATCTCTAGAACGGCACACCCCCTATCTTGCAGCCATTGAGGTCTTTGGTATCGACTTGGCCACTTCTTGGTGTCAGATCTGTTGAAGTGGGTCTAGGCAGCCACGTGCACTTCCTTTTGTGTATGTGGAAAAGCCAAGTGCACTTCACAGTCTGACAAGCAGCTCTCCAGAAAAGGATAATGGAGCAAGAGAGAATGATCATACTAACGAAGGCAATAATTGCACCATCCAGGACTTGTAGAGCACTTTGCAGTTTCAGGAGGGCTTCACACATGGAATCCCTTTGAATGTTGCAGCAACATAGTGCAGAAGCCAGCCTGGCAACTCATATCCTTATCTGACAAGGAAGAGAATCCACACTGCAGAGAGTTTCAACATGGAGCAAAAACTCAGTCCTCTCGCCAGTGTCTTCTGTGGCTGTCTGGTTGACAGTAACTCATGGGGACCCTACACCCAACAAGAAGAAACACTGTCTGGTCCTGTAGGGTTTGAGATCAGGCTGTTGGGATCCTTAGTGTTTTCACTGGCTGATTTTTGAAGGAGAGTACCAAGTCTTTATCCCTGGCCCTTCTTAGTATAGAGGCTCCTCTGCATCATGTTATTACTGACGAGTCCATCTCATAGTGATCCAATATACAATAGAACAAAACACCGAACAGTCCTGCACCATTCTCACAAGTGTTCTTCTATTTTGCTTGCAACCACTGTGTCAACCAAAGTATGTGTGTTACTCTGGGGAGACTAGAGAAACACATCCATAAACAGTCATATGTGTATAGAAAAGAGCTTTATGTAAAGAGTAATTGTACATTAAGAAAGTATCCCAGCTCATGCCAGAAAAAGTCCAATATTAGCCCATATTTCCAATACCAGTCTTTAAATTTCTCTCCAGATTCACCCAACACATGCGATGATGCTGAGTGCAGGAAATCACAGGCCAGTGGGTAGAAAGCCTTGTGGATTGAGGCATCTGAGCTCTGTTGTGGGTCTTCATGTGGCTCCTCTAGCTCCAAGGCTCTGGCGGCCATCAGCACCGTTCCATGTGGTTCGTCAATAGGAATGTCTTGCAGGAAGTGAGAGTGTGTCCTTCTTCCAATGAGCTATTTATCTCCTTAGCACCTACAAATGAGATCATCAAGCTGGGACCTGATTGACAAGCAGAACTATACCCTTTCACTATTAATAAATTGACAACAGATTATATAACCACCACAGTTTGTGAGATGAAGCCTTGCTGTCCTCATTTCCAAGGAGTGTTCTAGCTGTTCTACTTCAAAGCAGATTTGTTTGTTCCTTTGGAAGTCCATGATATTATCAATATTCTTTGTAAATGCATCGCATCTTCTTCAAGCTCCCATTTTCAATGGTTCAGCACTTGTATGCATAGGAAGTGATTGAAAAATACCATGACCTGGGGCAAGTGCATCTTAGTCCTTCAAGTGATATCCTTTCTCTTCTTTGACACTTTAAAAGGTTGATGAGGTTGGAGCATCATAGACATGCATAAACCATTACTGACCAGAGCTATCCTTGCACTGGCCATCAATCCAGCCCAGGTATCCTGAATGGAAGGAAGGTGAGCCCTGAACCATGGAGCCACAAGTGTCTGCTCTTTCCTTTCTCCTCCTCCTTACATTCTTCTGTTTCCTTACTTTTAAAAAAAATCAAGTAACAGGCATCAGAAGACCACAAACAAACAAACAAACAAACAAAAGAGTATATTGTTGAGAACAAAGGGGTGGGAGCAGAGATGCAAAACTCAATAGGACAATTGGACACGCCATCACAGAAGAGTGGCAAATAAGGGATGAGATAATCAGAGTGAAGTAATGAATGAGACACACAGTAATGAATGAAACACCCCAATGAAACACACAATATCCTCTGGCTTATTCAGCCTTCCTCACCCACTACTATCATGACCCCAGGCCTGCCTTTAATTGCAGGCTAGATTGGAGCTTGTACAATGGTCAGATAAATCTCCCTCAGAAACAGAAATGGGACTAGTGATACCAGGAGGGTAGGGGTAAGGTGGGGAGATGAGGAGGGAAGGAACTGTGAGGAAAGGGAGACAGAGGCTGAAGTAAGAAATGAAAAAATAATAATTTATAATTTATCAAGGGGTTACCAGGGGTGGAAGGGTGAGGAGGAAGGATAAAAAAAGGAACTGATACCTAGGGCTTATAGAGAATGTAAATGTTTAGAAAATAATGATGGCAAAATATGTACAAATATGTTTGACACAATTGATGTATGGATTGTTTTGAGAGCAGCACGAGTTCCCAATAATCTTATCTTTAAAAAAATCATGTTACAGAAGCACTTAAATAGACAAAAACGAAAACAATCAGCCATAGTCCCATCATTCAGGTATAACCATTGTATGCCTTCATCTAGGGAATGGTTTACATGCATTTGCTTGTTATTAAATTTTCTCAGAAGCGTAATTTTATCTCTCTGAAACAATTTACATTTTCTTTTATTTTACATAACCTGTCTGTTGTTGTTGGACAATTAGAATACTTTTACATATCCCACAATTGAAATAACATGATAAACATTACTATGGAGAAGTTTCTGAGCATTTTAAAAAATTAGCCTTGAGATAAATTTCTCCAGTGAAATTTCTTTTTTTTTTCCTGTGAAATTTTAAAGTCAAAGTGTTTCCACATATGTAAGACTTTTGATACCCTTTTCAAATAATCACCAAGATAAGCGTGTCAACTTTTCAGCTTTGTGAGCAATGATCTTTAAAGTATTTACTCAAAAACAGTATGATAATGCATTTTGAGCTTTTTCCAGTTTCACATCCTTTGATTTACATTTTAGTTTGGTGGACTTTCCTTTTAAAAATATTCATTGGTTCATTTTTGTTTCTTCTTTTGTCAATGTCTTTCTCAAGTCTATTGCAGCTTACCCCTGTCTTAAATGGTCTACTTTTTAAAATTATAGATTTCTCAGAAGTCTTTCCATATGAAACACACTGACAATTAGCTTGTGGGTTTTACTCTAGTTTGAAATCTCAGTGAGTTGTACACCAAGTACCGCATTTTTAACTGATGGGGGAACCAAGACAGAAAGGGAGGGAGAGAGGAAGAGAGAGAGAGAGAGAGAGAGAGAGAGAGAGAGAGAGAGAGAGAGAGAGAGAGAGATATTTCTGTCTAATGTTAAGATTAAATTTGTAATGACTGGTAACTTATACCAAGATGTAACTGGGGGCCTTGTGAATGCACTATTTCATGAAATGTAAGTACCATAAGTCCCAAACTCAGGTTAAGTAACTTGCCTGCTCTAGATTGAATAATATCTCCCAACATTTGTGTTCATTTATAAGCTGGAACCCTGGTAGTGTAGTGGTTACACGATGGGCTGCAATCAGCATGGTCTGCGGTTTGAGATCACCAGCAGCTCAGCAGGAGAAAGACAGAGCTTTCTATTCCTATAAATAGGTTATCTCAGAAACCCACAGGGGCTGGCTCTGAGTCATCCTTGACTTGGTGGCAACTAGTATTAGTAGCATGTGTTAGTCCGGGTAGCCTAGAGAAACAAATTCATAGACACGCCTATGAATATAAGGAAAAGGTTTATATACAAGAGGAATAGAACATTGAGAATGCATCCCAACCCAGTCCAGTCCAAGGTCATAAGTCCAACATTAGCCCATATGTCTGATACCAGTCTAAAGTCTTCTGACGCACGAAGAACATGCAGCTGAAGCATCCTATGGCTCCTCACTTCCAGGGCTCAGGGTCCATCAACAGCATCCAGTGGTGGTAGAAGCAACTCAGCGCTGGCAGGGGTCTCCATGGGGCTTCTCCAGCTTCAGAAGTCTGGTTCCATCAGGGTAAATCCGTGTGGCTTCTCTTCTGGCTCCTCCAGTTCCTCAGACACTATTATCTTGTCTTTTCAGTAGTTCTTCATCTCAGAGACTGACTCTCAGAGACTGAGGGTCAAGTCTCTCTTTCCCAATTCAGAAATACAGTGAGACTTCCCAGAATTCTCAGGGGAAAGCCATACCCACACAGAGGCCTCATTGGCTACTCATTGGCTATCTCCAGATTAACAGGCTAGACTCCATGCCTACATCCCAATCATGAAATTGACATCATGAATACATGACCGCCACATAGTATAATCGCAGAATCAGAATGCCACTTCACTTTGTAGTAGAATCCTTGTCTATGCACCTAGTCAAGTTAAGATGAAGCCATATAGATGTGAGTGAGCCCTATATCTGATGACTGGTGTCCCTGTAAGAAAACCATGGCAAGAGACGCAGACATGCATAGAACGAAAGCAGTCAGTCAGATGCAGAAAGAGGCAGAAACTTGAGGGATGCAGCTACAAGCCAAAGAGAACCAACCAACAGACTCTGGAAACAGCCAGAAGCTTGGAGAGACTAAGGAAGAGTTCTTTGTTTGAAGCTCCAGAGGAAGCCAACCAGTAAATTTTAGATTTCTAGACTTTAGAACCATGGTCGTCCCATGTGTGTAAATAGCCTAATGAAAAGAAGTCCTGGTGCAGTGGTTAGAATCCGCCAACCAGCTGCTCCATCGGAGAAAGACGTTGCCACCTGCTTCTGCAAAGTTTGCAGCCTTGGACACCTGGTGAGGCAGTGCGAGTGTGCCCTCCCGGTTTGCTGTGAGTTGCAAACGACTCTGTGACAAGGGGTTGGGTTTGGGGATCTATGGGGAGCTAATGGAAGTACATCACCAGGGTCTTCACTGAAAAGCAAAGGCAGTAACGAGCTTCTCTCACTGTGCCACGAACATGCATGTCTGGCCATGTTTCAGTTTATGTTGTGATTTTTGAGCCCGACCTTCAGAAACCCTGCCAGAGGTCACACAACTAAAAATCATCAGAGGTAAGATGCACAACTAGGTCTGTCCGTTTCCAGCTTTGGGGTTCTCCCCACTTACGGACGTCATGGGATTCTAAAGGAAGATGATGACCGGGGCAGTGTGCCGCTGTCCACCACCTGCAGGCCACAGAACGTGGCAGGGACAGGGACAAAGAAGGGGGTGGTGGAGAGGCTCAGCAAACAACTGGGAGATTGGAATTCAGCATCCTCACATTTATTTATAAGTGCCTTCCTTCATAACATGGCAGAAATGTGAGGCTTTCTAACCCCATCAAGCTTTAAAGGGGCGCGGGGACAGTTCAACTCCATCCAAAGGGTCCCTGTGAGCACAAACTGATGTGATGTCACTGAGTTTGATGTGTGTGTGTGTGTGTGTGTGTGTGTGTGTGAATTCCATTCATAAGAGGGAGCTGAGTTTTAGAGCGAACTCTCAATCTTCACCCAAATCTCCATTACCCCCCCCCCCCCAATGGAATCAACCTCAGGTGCCTGTTTTGTAGCTGGAAGTAAACGCAGCAAAACAAACGTGCCCCTGATATTTCAATGCCACCATTTCTCGCCGTTCCAGTCACTGACATTGATGACACCCCTCAGTTTGTGAAATCATTCTCGCCTTCTTTTTCCAAATGGATCCTGTCCCATTATTCACTACTCACCGCCCATCGCTCCACGTGCTTCCCATTTTAACCTTCAGAGTTGCTGTTTGCCATGTGATAGTTCCTTCAAAGGACACAATGCTTAATTTTGTTTACTCATTAAGCTAATCCGGTGGTTGGCTTCAGGGAGACTTCGGGAGATTTGTTTCATTTAAGATTTATGGTTCCAAAATAATTGTAGGACAATAATCTGGGGGCTTCCCCTAGCATCAGCGACTCCATAACCTCTGGGTTCTACATTTGAAATTCTGTTCTGCCTTCCCTCTCCTACTTTTGATTGGGATTATTCTACGTAATCTGTGATCAAAATGTTCAGTAATGGTAGCTGGACACCACCCAAAATTCCTCTGGTCTCATGGCTTAAGGAGGCAGTTGTTCGTGGATACAATTAGGAACATATTCTGTTTCTCCCTCCTGGTTACTCTCAACTTTTTCTGCAGCGATCGCTTTATCAGATTCCTTCTTAGAGAAGGAATAACCTCTGGGCAGACTGGCTTCCGGCATTGTAGCGTCCTGTGTTTGCTTTTCCGTCTCCCTCTCTCTCTTGCCCCCTTATTTCTTTCTATTTATTTTCCTAAACTGCTGAGTCTGATAAATTAGGGCTATTAAGAAACTGTTTGTTATTCTGTCCTGGGTTACTATTTTAAGAGCTTAAAAACACTCATAAATATATGGATGCTCTGACTGTAAATGGATACATTTTAGCCAGTGAAAAATTCATTTTCCCTAATATACGTTTTTCAAGTGTCCTGCTGAAGTTCTGCACAATATCTCACCATGATCCTTCGCCATTCCTCCCATTTGTATCTGATAAAAGCAGATCCATCATCGATGCGGTTTCTTTTCTCTGCCCCATCAATAACAGCCGGGGAAGGGGAGTATCTTCCACAACGCGGCAGCATCAGATTTTAACCAATTTTGGAATTTATTGTTAAGTCTTCTTGGGATGAGAGCCAGGAGGACCTGTCGCCCCATCAATTATGCCATGGCCTCCTGCTTTTGGACAAAGACCCTCCAAGTCTAAGCATACAGGCAATCATATCCGATTCCAGCTTTACTGGGCTGGCAAACATTGGGACTCACCTGGGTCAATCCCAATTTATGCGTGCCTAAGGTAATTATTGAGAGAGATCTCTTTTCCTCTCACATGTATCCTGGTTAGGGTGGCAAATCCTATAGACACTCTGGATATAAAATAGAGGGGCCCGGGTGACTTCCTACAGAAACAGTATGGCTGCTAACTTATCGAAAAGATTGGCAAAGTCAACCTGTTCGGTGATGCTGAGGGAAAAAGAGCTGATGATCTACCCATAATGATCATTTTTAAAACATTCGATATCACATTGTGGAAGTTATGTAACCTACTGTCAACTTGAGGAAAGGGTGAAAATCTAGCCTATCATTCAAGTTGCAGCTTGATGACCTTATTTGGAGGTGCAACAGAGATAAATAGCTCGGGCTGGGCCCCGGTGGCATAAGTGGTTGAGTGCGGGACTGCAGCCCGCGGGCTTGGTGGTTCAAATCCAGCGGTGGCTCTCAGGAGCTCCCACAACCAGCAGAGGGCAGTGGTGCCCACAAAAAACACACACAAAAACAGAGATAAATAGCTCATGGGTGGCCGGATGCATACACTCTTTGCTTCAACATTCCTGTTGACAAGATGGATGGAGTTATGCTGATGAAACCAGAGCCCTGGAGCTAGAGGAGCCACATGGAGATCCACCCCAGTGCTGAGATGCTTCCACCATCACTGGAGCCACAAGAATTTCCACCCACTGGCCTGTAACCTTCCTGTAGTCTGCATCATTGCAAATGTTGTGTGAGTCTGAAGAGAAATCTACAGACTTGGACATATGGCCTAATATTGGACTTATGGACTTGATATGGACTGTGCTGGGATGTTTTCTTAAAATACGATTACTCTTTGATATAAAGTTATCTACTACATGCCTATGAGGGTCTCTGAATTTGTTTTTCTTGTCAACCCAGATTCACGCTCAGGAAGAGTGGGAGCTGACTTGATGGGAGTTAGCTGCAACAGTAACAATAACAGGCTCAGGCTCAGTGATTTTTTTTGTCCACTCCCTATCAGATAGCCATTCTATGTATGGAAGTCACCATTTCCATCCATCAAGCACTCATCAGAGTCAGGAGACTGACCCTGTGAGGATGGAAGGCAAGAAGAAAAAAGAAGGGGAGGGGAGGGGAGAAAAGATGAAGCAGGGGGGCTGGGGAGAGAAACAGGTATTTGCTTCTTATATGCACAAACTACGTGATTTTTAAAATGTCAAGCGATAGGTTAGAAGGTTGTTGCTATTGTTCTTAGAAGCCACCCAGTCAGTTCCAACTTACAGGCTCCACATTTCACAGAGTGAAGCACCGCCCTGCCCTGGCCACCCTCACTATAGTTCTTTTAGTTGAACCCAGGGTGACAGCCACTGTGTCAATCTCTCTTTCCCAGGATCAACCTCTTTTTTTTCACCGACTTTTTATGTTATCAAGCATGATGTCCTTTTTCAGGATCTGGGTTCTCCCGACAATATGTCCAACATATTGGGGGTGGGGGTGGTGGTGGTGGTTGCAGTTTCACCATCCTAACTTCCATGGAGCAGTGTGGTGGTGTCCTTCCAAGTCAGATTTGTTTGTTCTTCGGGGAGCCTGTGGTACTTCTCAGTGTTCTTTACCCATATCATGCGTCAATTGATTTTGCTCTTCTTTATTCAGTGTCTAAATTGTGTATATGTCTGAGGAGAAAGGCCTGGTCAGGGGCACCTTAGTCCTTGAAGTTACACCCTTGTTCTTCAGCACTTTCAAGAAGTCTTGTGCACCTGATTGACTGCATGCATTGTCTGATTTCTTGACTGCTGCTTCTATGAACATTGTGAATACAAGCAAGATGAAATCCTAGACAACGTTAAGATCTTCTCTGTTTATCTATTGGTCCAGTTGTGAGCATTTTGGCTTTATGTATATTGAGCTACAATCCCTATTGAAGGCTGCAACCCTTTACCAACAGCAGACAGTGGTTCAAGTCCTCATCTCTTTCAGGAAACAAGGTTGTGTCATCAGGAAATCACATATTTTTTTTCAGTCCTCTACTCTGGGTACTGCATTCTTCTTTATGTAATCCAGCTTCTTGGATTATTTTCTCAGCATACAGTGAAACACACTGTGATAAGTAGGTTTAGTGTGCCAAGCTGGCCAATGGACACATGTGGGATTAGTTGAAGGATGGAGAGATAAATGGCAGAGTGAGTCTTGCCTTTCTTTATCCCTCTTTGATGATTAGACCAGTGCGCAGCTGCCTTAGCTTGTTTTCTGCTTCAATTTGCAAGCTACACTACCTGTGACATACCTAATCTCTGCAGGCATACAGACACAGGCATACTTGTGTCGCTGCAGTTTGAGGTGACTTCAAGACATGCTTCACCACACTACTGGAGGATATATTGCATGAACTGGAGACAGTTGGACCCTGCCATCTGTTGGTCACCTGCCTTGCTCTTTGCTGCCTGTGACTGGAAAGCCTGAATTGCTCTACAGAGGACTCAGCTGTCTGCTTCCTTGATTTGCCTCTGACGACCCTCAAGACTTGAAGGACTGCCAGTGTACGAGCTGTCTCATGGGAGTGAGTTGCACTGAACCATTTGTACTGCTCTATAGATTAATTAGCTCTTTATTTCTTATGTTTTCTATCTATCTACCTACCTTTCTAGCTAAATATATAGAAAATCATTAGTGTCCTGGTTTTGTTCCTCTAGAGAATGCTGTTTAACACACACACCTTTTCTGATTTTAAACAGATAAGTAAAGAATTCCCTGTGCTGTTCCAGTGATTGCCTCTTAATTCATGTATAGGTTCTGCATGAGCACAATGAAGTGCTCTTGAATTCCCTTTCCTCTCAATGCTATGCATAGTTTGTCCTGATCCACACAGTTTAATAATTTTTCATTCAATAACACACACACGTGAACATTTCTGTAATTCTCTGCTTTAAGCCACGATCCATGAGGTCAGCAGTGATATTCTTTGTTTCATGGCCTCTCTAGAATTTGACTTGAACTTTTGACAGCTCTCTGATGATGTATTGCTGCAGCTGTTGTTAAGTGATCAATCTGCAAAGTCGTATGTCTATCTAATAGTATTGGTACTGTTCTATCATTTCTGCATTCTGTTGGGTCTCTATTCTTTGGAATTGGCACAAATGTGGATCTTTTTCAATCAGATGGCCAGGTAGCTGTCTTCCAAATTCTTTGACATAGGTGAGTGAGCTCTAGTACGTCCTCAGCTTGTTGAAACATTCTAATAGCTATTCCAGCAATACCTAGAAGCTTGCATTTCATTAATGCCTAGAGTGCAGCTTTAACTTCTTCCTTGAATACCATTGTTGCTTGCTCTAATGCTGGCTTTTGAAGTGGCTGAATGTCTACTACTTCCTTTTGGTACGGTGTCTTCATTTTGTTGCTTTCTAAATAATTTAATATTTTGCCCAAAGAATTTTGCAATATTGCAATTATAAGCTTTGTTTTTTTTCTTTGGTTCTTTCAGCTTGATAACTGCTGAATGTGTCCTTCCATGTTGATTTTCTAACTCTAGATATTGGTATATTTCTTTATAATATTTCACTTTATCTTCTTGAGTTGTGTTTTGAAATTTTCTGGTTAGTTCTTTTATGTCATTACTTTCCCCCCTCCCCCAATCTTCTTTATCTATTCTATGATCAACAACAAGTTTCGGAGTATTTTCTGGCATCCACTTTGATCTTTTCTTTCTTTCCTGTCTTTTTAATCACTGTTTCCTTTCTCTGGGTATGATATTGTTGATGTCATCTCACAGCTGGGCAAGTCTTCTCTTATTAGTGTTCAATGAGTCCTAATTGTTAATCTTGAGGTTAGTGACCCAATGCATAGCCAACTATGCCACCAGGGTCCCTGAGCCATTTATTGTTAAATTAATTAAGATGTTTAAATTGTTGGAGACAAAAATGATGTTCTAAAATGTAAACCACTACCTACTTGACAAAGAAAAGATTTTAGAAACAGGATAGGCTGTTATAAAAGAAACCTCATAAATCTTCAATTCCAAGATGCGCACTTTATTTTTGGTCCTTACTTACCTCAAATTGCTTTTGCCTTATGATCAAGCTCTCTTGTCACTGATGTTGGCCATGGAGCCTTGTGGTCTTCTCACTATCTCTGCATTGGCCAACATCAAAATCATAGAATGGGTATGTGCAGTTTGGATGGGAATTTTGGACAGAAGAGCAGTGTATTATCTTAATCCCCTTAAATCCCTAACTATGGAGCAAACATCAAAGAGGGGGTGGGTCAGAAGTAGTCAGTGATATTTTGGAAGCAGATGTCAAGAGTTAACTAGCACTACATAACTGCCAAGCCAAATGAAGCACCTTTTAAAAGGAATTTTTTAAAAAGTGAAACAATGCAGTACCAGTGATCTTGATAGCCCCATAATCATAGTGTGAGGAATACCCCTCTTTGATACTTTTGACTGGAAAAGTGACTATAAATATGACGAAGATTTGGGGATACCTCAGGTGATTCATTTACATAACATTGAGCATTAATACATGCCCAAGAATGGGAAAAAGGTCTATAACCATTAATTCTAACAGAATTTTGAAATAGCTATAAATTCAAATTACATGTGAGTTAAAACTTTAGCTAGATGTTACTTGGAAGTACAATTTCTTTCTTTCTTAGTGATCCATAAAATAACATGCATCCTCTAATTAATAGTGTCCAATAGAGGTAAAATATGTCAAGGATTAAGAATCCTTGGCTGTGCTGTTGCGTACGTGAGATGATGGTGGGGAGCAGAGGGGCAGGCAAGCTTGATACATCCAGATGGATCTTTGAGTTAACCTTAAACCTGGGAGTTCTGAGAAGTGTCCAAGAAGAAGGGGCTGCTCAGTTGTGGTTAGAAGAGTAAAAGGCATGAGTTAAGCAGGAGGAACACAGGCACAAGAGTGCCCTGGGAAGCAGGAGCCAAGAAGTCTTGGGGCCTAGTGATGAAGCCAGTATTCTTCCTGTGGTTGTAGTGCTCTTCCTTCTTAGGAGGGGGCCGTTGGTTGACTTAGGGCCATATCCAGAGGTATATCTTGGGTCTGGCAGGCACTAGAGGCCACTTGAGGGATGTCACCACTGAGAAGATTCTTTTTGGCTTCAGAGCTGTGAGAGATCATTCAGCAATTGAAACTCAATTGCCACCGGCACTGCTCTCCATGAACTCACACTGCTGGCTCTCCCCAGAGTTGGACTGCAGAAGTGCTCTAATGGAAAAAGAAGTGGGGGTCACCTGGGTACTAATTTGGGGGCTTCTTTTTCTCTAACTCCCACAGATTTAGGGTCAGGCATTTTAAGGGCCATCATGATGATGAGGAAAACCAAGGGTCAACGTGCTACCCAGCTGTTGCCAAGACCACACTGATGATAAAGGATGGAGGCTGGATATGGACCACAGTTGGCCTACATCAATGTTGCATAATAGGTCTTTATATCAAACTAGATCCCACCTGATGGGGGTCAGTGGAGTCTCAGCTTATGTCTGAGTCAGATTCCCAACCCCTGCTATGTCAGGAGGGAATCGAGGGCTCTAGGGATGGGGGGCTACCTGCCCAGGAGGGACACTGCCAATGACATGCCATACACGGAACTGACAAGAGCACCCTGCTTTCCCCTCTCTGGTCTCTTCATTACTTTGATCAACATGTATTTAAGGCTCGTCCAAGCAGAGCAAACCACAGCTTTAAAGCAATTACTTGGTGATGATCAGGAGGGGCCGAGGGGATTCGCTTTGCTTATTTGTGTGAACCTAAAATGCCTGCTTCGTTAATTAAGCCTTCACTCTGGGTCTTGCCTGCAGCCTCTCCATTCCTTTCCTCTTTAACAGGTCTTTGCCTTCCTCCATCACTGCAGGCCCTGGGCCCAGGAGGGCTTTGCCTCTGCTTGCTTTCGCAGTTTCTCTCCTCCAAGAAGCATCTGCTCCGGTGCCACCCCAGGGACCAGAGACGGATCTAAGGAAAAGCAGTGCCTATGGCAATTAGTTTTAAATTGCCAAATGATCTCTCACAGCTGGAGGTGGAAACTGCTTATTGGCACCCCCCAGCCCTTCAAGAGGAGCCCAGGGCATGTGTGCCATACCTGCCATTCTCTGAGGGGGCCCCCCTCCCAGTTTGCACCCCAACCCCCAGCTGATTCTCATTACATAATGATCTTCCAGGGGCTGTATGACCTTTGGTGACTCAGGGCAGGGGCAGATTACCTAATAAGCGACACAAACCCTGGTTTACCTGTGCCTACCTACTAATCGGGAGTGAATCATTTCACCCAGAGGTCAGCTCATCTTTGTTATGGTTACAAAACAAAACACATATCGATCTTTTTACCCCAGATTAATAAATAAGCACAAATAATCCCATGCTTACCTTGCAAACTGGGTCTGCTATCCATGTACATTTGCCAAGAGACTTTGATTATGTAGAAGAGGTGCCACAGGGTTGGGAGAGAGACAGGTGCCAGCCTGATCTAGAAGTCGAATCTTCTATGTGGGTTAAGGGATGGGGGGGTGGGGGGAAGGATGTGTTCACTATAGATTAGTAAGTATGCACATGCAAGCCTGTGCTTAGGAGGTGACCTGACACGGTTGTGAAGGCCAGAGATGCAAGTGCTTCTCTATCTGAAGCTCCTTCCTCCTCCACTTCCCATAGCCCTGGTGTTTTGGGCCATACCTGAAGGCCATCTGCATCTTGCTCAGGCCTCCCAGATTAGTACTGAACTGCTTTGTGGGGTCTCTCCCAGGCTGCCTTGGCCCCCGGGACCATGTGGCTCTTGAAGTGGTGATGCTGAAATGAATGAGTAGCAGAATGAACCTATGGACTTGGTCAGGTATTGAAGGAGCTGCAAATGTCTGTGGGGTTGGTGGTGGGGTGGTGGTGGATGGGTTGACCTTTGTCTTACCAGATTGTCTCATTATCTGTTGATGTTCATATCGTATAATGTTTCACATGTTATAACTGCAAAGGATGCCACTGGTTAAGTTTTGGGCTGTGAACTGAAGGGTTGATGCTTGAATGGACTCTGAGACACCACAAAAGTAAGGTCTGATGATCTATCTATCTATCTCTGAGAGATGATAGACATTGGAAACCCTCAGGAGGTGCAGACCTGGGCACACATACAGGGAGCAGCTAACAGAATCAGTTCAATGACCACTCTTGAAGGCACTCATCATCTTTACTTTTGGAATTTCTATGTATCCAATCTCTTCATGTTGGACATAATTAATGAATCACTTTCTTCAAAGCCCTGATTGAGAGTGGTTTATTCCTACTTGTTGGAATTGCTTTAAGAATCCAGTTCCTCAGCCAGCATGGTCAGATGGTGGTGAAAGTGGTAAAAGGTCTAGGCAATAGACATCAAATGGGGCAGAAAAAAACAAAACAAAACAAACATATATCACTATGTGCACACATCCCCAATGTACCAATTGAGGACATGTAAGAGCATGAGCAAGGGTGGTGAAGAAAGCAGAAGGACCCAGCTATCAAAAGCTAGAGCATCCGGGGTCTTAAAGGCTTGAGCACAAACAAGCAGCCATCTAGCTCCGAAGCAACAAAACGCACCATAAAAGAAGATCACTTACCTGTGCGATCATGAGGTGCTGAAACAATCAGGCATCAAATAACAAAAATCAAAATCAATGGACCAATTGACTCCCGATATCGCTGATGACAAATAGATACAAAGGCAAACAAAGTAGAAGAAACGATGGTACCCAGCTAACAAATGATTGAATGTCTGGAATCTCAAAGACTTGAAGATAATAATTGAGTCACCATTCAGCACAGAAACTGCAAAGTCCACATGCAGGAAGCACACCAGCATGCGTGATCAAGAGGTGCTGAAGGGAGGAGATATTGAGCACCAAAGAACAAGAATCACATCATTACATAGGAGGAGGAGAGCAGGGTGGGGACCTAAGGCTCACTGGTGGGTAATCAGCCACTTTACAGGGGAGTCATGGGGAGGAGACAGACCAGTCAAGGGGCAGCCTGGCAGTGATGATGCATACAAGTTTCCTCTAGTTCCTGAAGCCTTCCTCCCTGCCCCCCAACCATCATGATCCCAACTCTACCTTGCAAATCCAGATGGACTGGAGAAGTCACATTGGCATAGAGGGGAGCTGGAGATATGGGGAAACCAGGATGGATGGGCCCCTTTGGGCCAATGGTTAGATTGGAGATACTGGAAGGGTGGACAGAAGGGGGGGGACCAACAGCAAGGATATATACACAAGCTCTTATTTGAAGGACGGGCATCAAAGGAGTGGGATGGGGGAGAGGTCGGACAGTGTACGATATGACAAAACAATAACAATGTATAAAGTATTGAGGGTTGGAGGGGAGGAGAGACCAGGGGAAGAGGGGAAGGAATGGAAAAGCCGATACTAGGGGCTAAAGGGAAAAAGGTGGAGATTGGAGAACAATAATAGAAGTGGACATGAGAGGGTGCTTGATGAGTATGCTTATTTATATATTGTGAAAAACGATGTATGAGCCCCCAATAAAATGATTGAAAAAAAAAAAGAATCCAGTTCCTATTCCTGACTTCTCTCTTCTAAATAAAGTCTCTTGGTTTTCCATGTGATTTCATTGATCTATTTTTACATTATCCTTCATTAAATAAAATGGTGAGCACTGACTGTGCATCAGGCACTGTCCTTGGTGCTGTGGAGGCAGAGCGAGGCTTACAGATGGGAGATTCTTGCCCGTAGACAGCTCACAACGTTATGGATGAGAGAAGTTAGCAATTGAGCAATTTCATATGTGAAGAGAGTTACAGTGGAAGGAGAGACAGGTTTATGTGAGCACACAGGTAGAGGCATTTAAAATGGACTTGTATAATGATAAAAGGCTTTTTAGATGAGATTTCTAAGCTAAAGCCTAAAGCATTTATATGAGCTAATCAAGAAATGAAGAGGAGATTCCAAATTCAAGTGTTCTATTACTGCAGAACAAGTTGTCCTCAAACTTCATAAATGCCATACAATCATTATTTTGCATATTTTACAGTTCTCTGAGTTGGGAGTTTGGAGAGGGCTCAGCAGGGTGATTCTTCTGCTTCTGTGGTGTTCCATGAGATGTTTCAGAAAGTGTGTCAAGAGCTTCTTTGGTAGTGTCAAGCTGGACATTAGCCTGATCTGGTAGGTTTAAGCTGGGTGAATTTACAAGTTTAGTGCCTTCAAGGGGACAATCAGAAGAACAAGTATGTTGGACTTCTCTCCTCTATGTGGTCTCAGAGACTCTTCACACATTTCCCGGCTTTCATTCTTGTCTGTCTAACAAAGTGACTACTTCTTTCATGGCTCACATGACTTCTTCAGGATTTTAAGAGAGATGATTACAAGAGAAAGACATTGCAGCTATCAGTCTTTCAGGGCCCAAAGCCAGAAACTGGACAGATGTTACTTCTGCTTGACCCTCTTGATCAAGGCTGATTGAAAGTTTTTCAACATTCAATGGATGAGGACACAGATTTCTATCTACTAGCAAGAGAAGTGTCAATGAACCTGTAGCATCCTTGGCCTGACATCTTGGAGATTTAGAAAGAGAAGGAGGAAGTTCTGTGTATGCTAGACAGACTATGAGGAAGGGGGGTGGAGAGGGAAATAAGACCCCAGAGTCTGCAGCATGGAGTTCAAGACTCGAGTGTAGATAAAATGAAGCAAAGAAGACCTGAATCGAGGCATGTTACTGAGTCTGAAATTTATCTAGAGGGCAGCCAGAAAATATGGAGTGATTTTCCTCAGGGTGGTTCAGAAAACTCACCTAGGTAGAGAAATTCTGGAAAAGATTTGAAGAGGGTCTGACCAGAGGCACAGAAAGATTGAAATAGCTCAGGTGAGAGATGTTGATGCCTCCCAAAAAGGGAAAGGTGACAAAAACTAGACCAAGGAAGGGCCATTAAGGAAATGGAATGGACAGAATGACTTTCCATTCTCATCAGTCCCTCTCTCCTGACTGTGAGGGGAATATCCCTACTCAGCTTCTGCATATCCTCCTCTTACCTCCCAAGAGCCTAAAGTTCCTGCCCCATGTCACCATTGTGCAGACAGGTGTGTGGGCATCTCTGTATAGGCTGCTGTCTTCCCACCCTCGCCTTTCCAGCAAGCCACCGGCTTGCTTCCCAGATGTGAAAAATGGAGGCAATAACATGAAACATGACAAATATTTATCCATCTCTGAAACTGGGATCTCGATAATAGCTGGGTGGGAATGATAAAGTGGCAACCAGGGCAGAAATCAGATTTTCTTTTGGAAGAGTTGATGGAACATTTCATTTTTCTAAGCAAAGGGGGTTTGGGATTGACTTGATTGATTTCCAGCTCATAGGGGCTCATTTTAGAATCCCCAACTCAAGAACGTGGGAGGCCTAAGGGCTTCTTGGTCTCCTTGGACTTTACTGAGAGGCAAGTGAGAAGACTTACACAATGTGAGGTTCTGGTGAGTGTGCTGGAATCAGAAGCTCTACTCTCCCATCATCAAGAGGGCTGCTTAGCCTCTGGAGCTTCTGATTCTTTGTTTTTAAAATAAGAACTGATGTCCACCTCATAGAGCTACCAGGAGCATTGGCTGAGATGCTGTGGGTGACAGCTGAATAAGCACAGTCTTATTAGAATCCTGTCCTCCCCCTAAATGTTCCACCTGTTCCTTTGACCCCAGTTTAAAGGTGAAGAAATGGAAGCTCCAAGAGGCAAAGAACTTATTCAAGGTTATCCCAGAACTTAGAAATTCCGTGAAGAGGAAGAGAGGGATACCTGTTTCCTTTGCCTCTGATGAGTTCTTTAGACCAGTGGATGGGAACCACATGGAAGTGGATTCTCAGTCAGTCTGAGGAGAAATTTTCTTGCAATCGCAGTGTAGTAGTTATGTAATCTGGTGTCAATTTGAGACTGCTAAGAGTGAAGGGGTGGAGTTTAGCCTATCAATCATGTCACAGCTCGATGACCTCATTTGGAGGCACGATGGAGATCAATAACTCACTGGTGGCCAGATCCACACACTCTCTGCTTTGTCTTCCTGCTGACAAGACACATGGAGCTACTCAGATGGAATCAGAGCCCTGGAACAGGGGGAGTCACATGGAGACCCACACCAGCACTAAGATGATTCTACTGCCTCTGTATCCACAAGATTTTCCACCCATAAGATCTTCCTGCCTTCGGTGTCATTGCATGTGTTGTGTGAGACTGAAGAGGACTTTATAGATTGGTATTGGACACATGGGGTAATATAGGACTTATGACCTTGATCTGGACTGGGCTGTGATATTTTCTTAATATATAATTACTCTTTGATACAAAGTTATCTTTTCTACATATATGAGTGTCTCTGGATTTGCTTTTCTAGTAAACCCAGAGTAACACATACAGTTACACAAGAATGTGTGTGTGTGTGTGTGTGTGTGTATTTTGGGTCTGGTTCCAAGCTCTTCCACATCAGAAGTGCTCAAGAAGAGGTGGGGTGATCAGAACTGTGATTGGGGGAACATGTCACTCACACGAGGCATCCCTCTGGGTGACCTCTAAGGCACAGCACTGCCCTGACATCTGTATGTGTTTCTAGAACAATAGGAATGACCACTCCTTGTGGTTCTGGTTACTTTCTATCCCTCGCTTGAGGAGGCCTTCCCTCCTTGGCGGCTTTGTGTCAAGATGAACTGACTCTCTGAGGGATATGTTTGACCATGTCCTTGCAGGCTTCCTGAGCCAGCTGGATTTCCCAGAACCCCCTGGACCACAATGAACTGAACCCTATCACATTACCACACAGAGATGCCGCCGGCTTCTGCCAATTACATTACGCCTCGGTGAAGGAGGCCAAGATGGACTCTTTGTGGCTTCCTGGGGTGGATCTGGTTTCTCCACAGATGGAGAAACCTGAGGAGGCCTAACCCACCATCGTGCTGTGGAGAAGGACCGACAATAACGAACTCTTCTCTGAAATGGATCCTCCCCGGTACCCAGAAAGAAAGGAAGCTGGCGGAACGTCAGGGCTGAAAACACCACATAATGAAATGTGCTTGATGGGAAATCCAATGTGTCTCTCTCCCGCCTCCCTGTCTTCCCCACCCAACACTTCAGCTCCGTGGTCATCTAGCTCAGGAGTGAACAAACTTTTTCTTAAAGGGCCAGCCCGATAGTAAGTCTCCTGGGCTCATGGGCCATATGGTCTCTGTCATAACAACCTGACGCTGCCATTAAAACTCAACAGCAGCCATCTAGTGTGTGTATACAAACGAGCACAGCTCAGCGCCGATACAACTTTATGAATAAAGGGAGGCAGCTGGCTGCATTTGGCACATGGGTCTTGGTTTCTTAACCCTTGCTATTTCAATCCAACCCCTAGGATCAAGAAGAAAAGAATGTCGAGCATTGTGATGCTTGTTTTTTTGAAATGTGGTTCATGACCTTGCCACAGGGGCACCACTATCAGAGAACTTGTTACAAATGCAGGCTCTTCTCATCCCTCCTCTTCCCTAGGACCATGCACCCCTGCACCATCAGAAGCTATATTTTAATTAAAATTTCCTACGAGATGATCCGTAGGCTCAGGACTCTCAGAGACAGAGGGGTCTCTGGGGGCAGTGATTATTACCCGTGTGTAAGTACTGCCACTGTGGATTGGCTGGTAGAGAGGCAACAAGCACTAGAAGTCAGACGAGGTAAAAAGAGGGTCCTTTTAGAGACGGTAGCCATCACATTGCCTTTCATGGCACGCTGCCACATCTTTGCATTGTCTCTCAAGTGATGTTTCAAAAGCACACGCAATATGGACTCTACTCTCTATAGGAAAGCCCACAGCTTGGCTCGGCGCTAAGGAGAGCCTCACAGGTGTGGCCCGCTGGAGTTGCAGGGGCCACCACCGGAGCTGTTGTCCAAAGTCCCCCTGCCTGTGAGGAAACACCTTCCCACCTCAGGTTTTCAGAGCGGAGCCTGAGTCCAGAAGCCATGGAGATACGGGGGATCTTGAAGACTATTTTGAAGACTGATCCATCATTTTAAACATAAAATCCCAAATTCACTGCTCTCAGTTCATACTGACCCTATCGCACGGAGCAGAACAGCCCCTGTCTGGCCCAGAGACTGTCACTCTTTACGGTATTAGAAAGCCTCATGTTTCTCCGTTGAAGCGCCTTATGGCTTCTAACTGCTAACCCTACAGTTAACAGCCCCAGCAGATAACCCACCACGCCAGCACCAGGTCCTATTGAGCTCACGCTAGGAGTCTTCAGGAAACATTCCATTTTCTTTTTTCTCTTCTTCTTCTTCTACTTCTTCAAGATCATTATATTGGGGGCTTTTACAGCTCCTATAACAACAGCCCCTACATCAATTGTATCGAACATATGTGTACATGTGTTGCCATCCTTGTTTTCTAAACATTGACTATTTGAGCCTTTGGTATCAGTTCCTCTTTCCCCCCTACCTTCTAAATCTATCATTTCATGAACTTTTTGAGGCCCCTTGTATTTGTACAACAGAGGGAAAGTTGAAAATGATATAGACACAATATGTGACATTTTCATCAAGGTCCCATGGGGGCAGCAGTTCTTATTACCATTCCCTTATTATGCATCAGAAAACCGAAGCTCAGAGAAAGAAGAACCAGAGAGTAAGGACTCAGCCCATGGGTGTCTGATTCCTAGTCCAACCCATCTTCCCTTTTTTACACCCCAAATGAGGGAGTCTCCAGATGGCACAAATGGTTAAGCTCTGGACTCCTAGCCCAACGGCTAACAGTTCAAACCCACCCAGACATGACTTGCAGATAGGCCTGGCCACACAGGGCTTCCAAAATGTCACCGCCCTGAAGCTTCTCTGGGGCAGTGTTCTGTTCTGCACATGTGCCTGCCGTCTGCTGGGATCACCTAACACCCCTGGCCCTGTTCCAAGGATCATCCCATGCCTAGGCCAGGCCCTTTCCTTTATCTGTCCTGACAATCTCCTCCAAGTGGTAGCTCTGGGGAGCTCAGAGGGAGCCTTTGGAGTTAGAACCTCCAGGCTCACGGTGGCCCCCCCAAGATCAGAGTGACCTTGGGTAGCAGCTTACCTCCTCTGTGCCTTTCTTCTGTTGTAAGGATGGAGGTATTGAAGCTGAAAGCCCTCTGGCGCTTTGCAGATGTTCAATGGATTAGGCCTTTCCCCCTTCTCCTGACTCCTGCCTATTTTGCTGCCTTCTGTCTCCCTCCAGAACTAGTGGGGCACTGTGACTTTCAGAAGCAGCCCTGTCTCTGCTGAGCTCTGTGTGTGCAGTCTTTCTGTACCAAGGGCCTAAACGTTCCAATGTCCCATTCCCAGGTTTTAAGATGAGGGCCACAATAGTCAGGATATCTCCCCAGGTCATTCAAGAAATAAGTTGGCTTTTCCCTCCCTCTTCAGGGCTGGCTAGACCTCACATATAGCTGAGGGGGGAAAAAGGGATTTGGTGCTGTGGTAAACAAGCCAGGTTTTCTGATGTGGAGACTGGAGTCTTTGAACAGAATGATCTGTACAAGGAAAATGACACTTAATTGCCACCAAAGTGATTTTGCTTTTGTCCCCTATTCCCTGGGAGCCTCAAACCCCAATAGCCCAGTAGACTCTACTGAGTAGAGGAACAGCTCAAGGGAGAGCCAGGGTGATAAGATGGGTTTCCTCAGGCCTCCCGCATGCAGGCCTAAATTCCCCACCTGGACTTGACCACCTTCCCATGGAGCAGCTCAAGAAATCAATTATCCACAAATCAAAAATCTCACTCTTTCCACAGTTGCTAAAGCAGAATTTCAGAGGATTTGCCTGTAGAGCTTAGTTTCTTAGAAAAGGTTAAGTTGTCAAGGATGTCGTCTAGCTTGGATCCACGATCGTGCTCGTAGGACCAGCGGCTAAGAGATCAAATGACAGACTGCACGGAGTCCCTCTGTTGCCTAGGACCTGTCTAAAATACTGAAAAGCAAGGAGGCTCTCTAGAGGACTAAGGTGGACCTGACCTAAGTTCTGGTATTTTCAGTTCCCTCACGTGCATAGAAAAGTTAGACATTGAATAAGGAAAGTTGAGGAAGAATTGATGCTAATGAAGATAATTGAAGTTATAATACACTGGTCAAAGGACAGACGAATCTGTCTTAAAAGTTCATTCAAAATGTTCCTTAGAGGCAGTGAGGGTGAGACTTTGTCTCATGTACTTGGGGCATATTGTCAGGGGAGTCTCATCCCTGGAGAAGGACATCATGCTTGGTAAAGGAGTGTGTTAGGCTGGGTAGACTAGAGAAATAAAATTCATAAACACATGTGTCTATAAGGGAGAGGTTTATATACAAGAGTCATTGAACGTTATGAAAAGCATCTCAACCCAGTCCAGTCCAAGGTCATAGTTCCAATATTAGCCCAAATGTATGATACCAATCTATAAGTCCTCTTCAGACTCAGGAAGCACATGCAACGATACCAAATACACGGTGATCACAAGCCAGTGGATCCAGTGGTGTTGTACGCATCTCAGTGCTGCCAGGAGTCTCCATGGAGCTTCTCTAGGTCCAGGCTTCTGGTGGCATCAGGGGAGGTCCACGTGGTTTCTGATCAGGGATGTCTCGCAGGAAGCCAGCCTTGTCAGCCAAGTGTCTTCTAAGGTGTGAGAGAGTGTCTCCTGCATCCAAGAAGGAAGTACCAGATTTCCCAGGATTCTTAGAGGAGAAGGCCATGCCCACACCAGTGGTCTCATTGGCTAGCTCCAGATCGACAGGCTAGACTCTGCCCCTACCCTCTTAATCTTCAAGCTGACACCAGATTAGACGACTGCCTCAAGTAGCAAGATGGATTGATGCTGTGGCT
This sequence comes from Nesogale talazaci, assembly GCA_004026705.1. Lineage (NCBI taxonomy): Eukaryota > Metazoa > Chordata > Mammalia > Afrosoricida > Tenrecidae > Nesogale > Nesogale talazaci. The sequence goes on from PVJH01002113.1 coordinate 41,629, forward strand.
GCATTGATTGGCTCAAACATAAGAGACTGTTTGCCAACTGGACAGTGTTTCATTCTGTTGTCGACAGGGTCACTGGCATCTAACAGCAATAACAACAACATCAGGGAATGTACTTGGACGCTGACACACTCGGTCCTTCTGCCTTAGAGTCAACTCAATGACAATTGGCTTTACTTGCCATGTGCCCAAGGTTGCACACGGACTTTTAGATATCACAGGGACGTTCGCCGTCTGACTCAGGGCCCCCATCTTGCATCCAGCACCTGGACTGTTTGCTCAGCCATTTTACTGAAAGCCCTTGCTCAAGATGAGGCCCTCAAAACTTGGAGTGACAAAGCCATTATTCACAAAATCCACAGCCCTTCATGTTCCTTCCAAAGCTCACTGGTGTTTTATGTCATTAAAATATATTGTTGATTAATATTTGAGCAGCTGCACATCGCATGCAGCTTACCAAGTCCCACATCCCTCCTCCGTCTCTGCTTCCTGCAACACTCAGGTTGCCCTTTGGGGTTCCGGGTGTCCTTGCGGAGTCCCTCTACCCATGGTTTACATCCCTCTAATTAACAGAGCCCAGGAGCTCCAAAGACTGAGTAAACATCGCCATGCCAGAGGCCTCCATGTATGAAGAGAAACACTCTGGCCTCTGTCCCCTCCCTGCTCCCAAGCTGGCACAGACCCTCACTGACTGATGACACCTTGGGGGCTTTTCTGTGAGGTCTGCTTGCCCATAACCTGGGGGCTTGCTTCACTGTGAAGTCACCTTGCCCACCGTTGGTTATTGTCTGATTTGCATTCTAGCCACTCAACAGCCTGGCCCAGTGCTTTCCTAAGTACTTGATATTACATCCTAGGAGCACTGCAAAAGCAAATACACACACACACACATACTTTATCCTGGATTATGAGCCACGGTACAAAGTAAGTTTTAGCAGTTTTGTTAGCATATGATTCACATACTGTGCAACTCATCAGCTCAGTGACATCAAGAAGAGTTGTACAAGCATCACCATAATCAGTTGTAGAACATTCTCTTTGTTCTTGTACTCATTATTATTTTTCCTTCAGCCTCTGTTGGAGCCATGAATCCAGTTATTGCCTCTGTAGAGTTGCCTATCCTGGATTTCATATACACAAAAAAGTGTAAACATCTTTGTTTCTTCGTTTTTCTTATATCATTTTATTGGGGGCTCATACAATGCTTATCACAATCCATACATACATCTATTGTGTCCAGCACATTTGTTTATTTGTTGCCATCATCATTGTCAAAACATCTGCTTTCTACTTGAGCCTTTACTTTCAGCTCCTCCTTCCCCACCCTTCCCCATGGACCCTTGATAATTTATAAATTATTACTATTTTGTCATATCTTACACTGTCCGACATCTCCCTCCACCCACATTTTTGTTGTCTGTTCTCCAAACAGGAGGTTATATGTAGATCCTTTTCATCAGTTCCCCCTTTTTACCCCACCTTTGTTCCACCCTCCTGGTATCGCCACTCTCACCTCTGGTCCTGGGGGTTCCATCTGTCCTGGATTCCCTATGTTTCCAACTCCTATCTGGTCTAGTCAGATTTGTAAGGTAGAATTGGGATCATGATAATGGGGGGCAAGGGAGAGGAAGCACACCAGCCTGTGTGATCATGAGGTGTTGAAGGGATTAGGTATCAGGCATCAAAGAACAAAAAATCTTACCATGGTGTGCTCACCTTTCTGATACAATCACTGAGAACAAATTCATAAGCAAATGTGGTGGAGAAAGGTGATGGTGCCTGGCTATCAAAAGACATAGCATCTGGGGGGTCTTAAAGGTAAACAAGTAGCCATTTTGCTCAGAAGTAACAAAGCCTACATGAAAGAAGCACACTAGCCTGTGTGATCATGAGGTGTCAAAGGGATCAGATATGAGGCATCAAGGATCAAAAAGTCATATCATTTTGAATAAGGGGAGTGCAAATTGGGGACCCAAAGCCTATCTGTGGTCAACTGAACAATCCCTTACAGAAGGGTTGCAGGGAGGAGATGAACCAGTCAGTGTGCAGTATAGCAAAAATGAACCATGCAACTTCCCTCTAGTGCTTAGATACAAATGTTTTTCATTGTTAGGGTGCATTCTGAATTAATCCCCCTCCCCACCCCTGGTCCCTGAAGCGGGTTGGACATCTCTAGGGTCTCTGGCTATAACAGGTCTGCTAACTCCGAGGACAATTCACTTTGCAGACTCCCTCCTAGGGCTTGAAGCATCCTTCTGCAAATTCTCCCTAGATACAAATTCATTTTAGGAGTACCTGGGTGGTGCCAACACTTAAATGATCAATTACTAATGGAAGGGTGGTGATTCAAACCAACTCAGGGGCACAGGGAACATAGGCTCTAGAGGGAGCACAGTTCCACACAGGTATCCATGGGTACCACCATCACTACAATGACAACCATGACCACCACCACCATGACCACCACTCCCACCATTACTATGACCACCACCATCACCATGATCACTACCACCACCACCACCATCATTACCACCATCATCATGACCTCCACCTTCACCACCATCACCATGACTAGCTATTGCCACCATCACTACCAAAAGCAGCTCTCGCTTTGGTCGCAGGAAGCTGCACCTTGTCCTTCCGCACTGCTCCCTGAGTAACCCCACAGGCAAGTCTCAACCACACTGAGTCTCAGGTTTTTCCGTGTGTGTGCAAAGGAGAGCTGATGCTAGTCCCTACCTCTGCTCTGGAAGTTATTGTAAGGATTCGATACCATGTTTTCCAATTACCAAGTTTTCCAAAGCCCGGGTGCAATTTTAAGCTTTAATAACATCAGAAGTGCCAATGTTACAAACTCAACAAAGACAACATAGAGAGCTGGAGTTTTTCTATTAAAAAGATTCTTTCATTTTATAAATTTATACCTTTTTAATTTTAATTTGTGTTCCCATCAATATTTAGCCGGGGGGGCTTCAAAAATCGAAAGGCTTGTTTTTGAAAACTCACGAAAGTGAAGAAGTGTAAAGGCTGTGGAAAGAATATGTACTCTCAAAATGGTGGTTTGGTATGGTTAGGACCTTCCTGTCTCTGAAGTTCTGAAAGCTTAGAACTTCACTCTGACTTAGCCTGGGCTCAGCCAATGGTCTGCACCACACCCATTGTTCAAAGTTGGACAGCTTACTGAAAAGCTGGATGTTTGAACCCACTCAGGTTTTCCTTGGGAAGAAAACACTGGCAATTTCCTTCTAACAGAAGACTCAGAAAGGAAAGCCTTTTGCTTTGATGACTATTGACTTCCTCTTTCTGTCACCCTTCAGAGCATCCTTGTCCCCCGAGTCCTTGCCTCACACCTTCACTTTTCACCCAAGGCCAGCTCTAGAGCAGATCCCAACGTCAGGAAACAGAGAGGACTCTGGAGGCTGAAGGGGGTACTGGTGGTTCCTACCTTGGGTTTTGCATCCTCTTGTGTGTTATCTAAGGTCTTTTCCTCCCTCCCCTTCTCAGGACTTGTAGCCCCATCTAAAGCTGGGGGCCAGGGCTTCTGGGTTTGCCTCCTTAAGATCTCTTCTTTACTGTAGCCCAGACCCTCTTGAGTTGCCAGGTCTAATTAGCCTCTAATTGAGTGCCTACTCCTTCCTCTCAGGCCTTCCCAGTGACACGAAATTACAGGATTCAAACATGTAATTTCCTAAACTTAAATGTGATTTATCTTAATACGACTTTATACCAGGTCACTTTATCATGCACTGTGTCAGACACCAGATCTATTATTTACAGGACTATTACTGAATCAGAGCATCTGGTGCCAGGAGAGACCTTGAGAGGTCAGCGGGTGCTCACCCCGGCCCCTGCTCCAACCAGCCACCCACAGAAGGTTTTGAGGTGATGAGATAAAGGGGAGTTCCACCTGTCACAAGCTTCAAATCCTGCCTCGGGGTGGGGGGGGTATGGTCCAATTGCTGTAAGTCAGCACCTCACATTGAGACAATCGGCCAAGGGGCCATGAGGGTGGAGGTGGTGGTCAGAGAGGAAAAAAGAGCTGATTCGAAGGGCTCCATGGAAAATAAATGTCTACAAGAGAGTGATGGCAATATATGTACTGATATGTCAGATACAACTGATGTAGGGATTTTAGCAAGAGTTGTAAGAGCTCCCAATAAAATGATCTAAATTTTTAAAAAAAGACAGTTCGGAGCTCTAATATTTGATTTAGGCAGGGTGGGGTCTACCTCGGATTGCCTGAGTCCTGGCTTGGCCAACAGAGTGGGATCTTCCTCAGGCTAATAGCTGCAGAGTCACAGGATGCTGAATCACAAAGATGACCAGACCTTCAAATCTAAGTTCTGGTCCATCTGTTCCTTCATTCAGCCCCTTAGATGTTACAGAGACTCACACTGACTGCACAGAGGAGGCAACCATGGTGGGGAAATAACTGGTCCAAGGTCACCTGACAGAGATGTAGAGGAGCTTGGATTCAACCCCCAACCAACTGACCAACCCACCAAACCCCTTCAAGCCAACTCTAGCATGAGGCAACCTCCTCTATGCCAGAGTGGTCCTGAGGGTTTTCAATGGTTCACTTATGGAATTAGATCATCCAGAATTTTCTTCCAGGGTGTGTCTAGGGAGACTCAAACCTCCAACCTTCCGAGGAGTGGTCAGGGGAGCTGTCACGTGTACTCACTATTTGCACTCTTTAGAGATTCAAATACAGGCCTCCCTAGTCCCAGACCCGGTCCCCTTCCCAGGCCTCCTCATTCTCCTACCAGCTGCCCGCCAGCTGGCACTTGCCCTTTGACAGGGCAGGGGAGTCTGATGTTTATCTTCAGGATGAATGGGCTTTGGGTCAGTAACCCGATCTTCAGTCAGAGGCTTTGCAACTTTGGGAGGACAGAGGGTGATGGAAAGCAGATATTTCTCTAATGAGAGACACCTTTAGAAATCCAACCCGCCACTCTGTTGGCCTTATGAGTCGAGGAAGGAGGGATGAAAAAGCTCTGTCTCCAGCCCGCCTGCTGCTGACAAGTTGATTCCCAATGTGTGTAGGCCCTGCATTCTCTCCAAGCCCCACCCAGAATCCAAATACGTGTGGAGGAATCCAAATGCCGTGTCCAGGGACAGCTTGGTCTTCTGCGGGCTGGCCCTGGCCTTGGTAGCCCTCTGAGTGATCTGACCAAACAGTGACTTACACTCTCCATGCCTTGATTTGTCATCCTGCAAAAAGGAAAATGGTTGATGTTAGTCCATTCATTTGTCCCGAGGATTAATGGAAAGACGGAGTGTAAGGTGTTTAGCCTGGGACCTGCTACTGCCCCCATCGTGCTGGCTTTATGGAACACACTCCATTTCCTTCTCTAAAGTCAAGCCTGAAAGCAGCTGTGGCTCCCCTCTTCCCAGCATATGATCTGACAAGGGCAGAGACATCCCTGAAAAGCACCCAGGGGTGGGAATGGGGCTCTGGCACCCTATAGACACAGCAAATCCCTGTCATTAGCTGTTGTTGGGTAGACCCATGTCCAATGGGTTTTCACCATTTTGTTTCATGGAGTTTGATTTTTATTCATTGATTACCTATTCAGAAGTAGACAGGCAGGTCTTTCTTGCTGTCTTCCTTTGGCTGGAAGCGCTGCTGAAACTACACAATGATGGCAGAAGAAGGCCCTTTATTTTATTTTCCAACTCCCAGTCTAAGTAGGGCAGCTCCTGTGTGTCTGGAGGTGTTGGGAACGAGGGACATTCCAAGTGGCTTAGATCCAGGCTGTTGTTTTTGGATTCTCATCCTTCCAACTGTGTCAGGCAGTGGGGGCTGGGGGAGTGTAGGGTGGGAGAGAGTCCATCTGTGGACTCTGGTCCTGGAAGGCTGGGGCAGAGCCTCCAGGGAGGAGGAAGATTTAGTGTTTCGGTTTGACAGAGGTGAGGATGCCAAACCTTGGGTGGGGAATACTGGAGACACTGGCGAAGCTTCTTGCAGGCTCAGGAAAGAGGCACTCACAGGATGGGTCATCACCAGTTGCTGTCAAGACTCCTGGAGGTGCCATACACCTGTCAAAGTGGAACCATGTGCCCTCGGGAATTCCATGGCTGATTTATTTCAGAAGTCTCTCACTCGTCTTTTCTTAGAAGTCTATCACCTCACTTCTGGGGACTTGAACTACCAACCTATTTGTTAGCAGGGCATATGCTACCCATTCCAATTGCCCAGGGATTCCCTGTGGTTTGGCTCACTCAAAAAATATTCACTGCCACCGAGTAAATGCTGACTCATAGTGAACTGATAGGACAGGGTGGAACTTCCCCTGTGGCGTTTGGAGAGCAACTCTTTACGGGATTAGAACGCCCCATCTTTCTCTGAAGGGGATGGTTTTGAACTTCTGACCTTTTACTTAGCAGCCCCACTCATAAGCTCTATGCCACTAGGACGCCTATTGAGTAGTCAGGGGCCCAGAATTTGAATTTGAAAGGAATTGATGAGAAGGAGAAGGAGGAGGTGGAGGAAGAGGAAGAGAGAGAGGGAGATCTTGACTACAGGGCAGGGAAGGAACTGTGGGTGGCAATGGAGCTGGAGATAAGTCGGGACCTGTAATTTACCACTTACTGCCTCCAATCAAAAAGAGACTACAACAGAGGCAGCCAACCCATCAGGGAGACCATCAGGGCGGCTTCCTGGAAGCTGTAATCTTTAAGCTGGAGCCAGAAAAATTCGTTCCAGTGGCCAGGCTGAGAGAACAGCAGTTCTAACGGGCTGTTGCTATGAGGGTCCGCAGGCTGTAGTGTACAACCAAACCAAACACTGCTGCATCCTGCACTATGCTCACAATCCTTGTTTGATCTCACTGTTGCTGCGTCAATCCATCTTCTGGAGAACCTTCCCCTCCACCACCAGGCATGATATTCTTCTAATGGGATAGGCATGCAGAATCCCGGGGCAGGCAGGAGGGTCGTGTGAAGAGGACCCAGAGAAAGGCAGCCGGCCTCCTTCCCATCTGTGATGGTGAGAACACAGGATAGATGTGGGGGTGCAACCACTCTGGGCCTTTCAAGCCAGGTGTTTAGTAGGCTACAAGGCTGCTCACAGGCAGGGGTTGCTGATCAAGGTTTCCTCAGGGAGCCCAGGCTGCCGGAGCTCCAGGCCTGTGTGCTCACCCTCTGCACAGTCTGGCAACGCCGGGCGTGCTGTCAGCGGGCTGGTCCCGCTGCGTCCACTCTGCATGCACAGCATACGCTGCCGGCGCTTGGAGTTCTCCACGCTCACCAAGAGCCTTCCTCGCTGGGGCCTAATGCAGATGTGTGGCTCGCTCAGTAAAATTCATTCTGCGCTACACGACTATGATATTACCCAATGTTTATGGATGGCTGGGTCTGAAATATCCATTCAGATACCCACTGAAGGGTGAAATTCCTTGTTACTTTCAGGGATTCTCTTGTCTCCCCCCCACTCCCCCCAACCCCTCTGGAGGAACATAAAGGAGCTGTATTTTTAGCTCAAAGCCTGGTCCTTTTTAGAATCAGATCCGAGTGAGGAGAAAAGACATTTTCTGGGGACAGGTCTCCTTTGATGGAGACAGGGCCAGACTGAGGGGCATGTAAGTGTGTGTGTCCGCCTATTGTGTTCTGTCCACATCAGAAATCGGGGGGCTTCCTCAGACCGTCTCAGAGGCTGTCAGCGCTTACCAGGGCTCAGGGCTGAACCTTCCTGTCGAGGTTACAATATGGCCTGAGTCCTGGAAGCATACACATGGTTAATGTAGTCAGCAGCTAACTCAGAGGCGGGGGGTGCCTCCGAAGGGGCTGGCAGTCTACCGCCCCCTCACCCTCTGTTCAAAAAACATCAGGCAGTGAAAATTCTATAGGGCACATTCTATTCTAATACCTCAGGGGGCATCAGGATCTCAATCTTGTTTGATCTACTGCTCCCTTCTCAGAAAGGAGAAAAAAGAAAAATACTTAGTGCCCCATGGGCAATGCAAACCTTTTGCATGATAGCCCATCATCCGGGATAAAGCATGGGCAACGGCTCTTGCAGGAGCCCTGATGGTATAGTCCATTGCACCTTGGGCTGTTAACCGTAAGGTCGGTGGTTCGAAACCACTAGCCAAGCAGTGTGAGCCACGTGAGATTCTCCAGCTCTGTGAAGCATGGCAGTCTTGGAAACCCACAGGGGGCAATTCTACTCTCTTCCGGGGTCACTATGAGTCCATCTTGAAGGCAGGGATTTTGGTTTATCTGCCCTTGCAGCCCACCCCTGTATTATGAGGACATCACTCCTGGGGGCACGATTGACCCCTTTTGAAAATCCCGAGTTGGAATCTCCTTGTTGAGCCCGGTCGGGCTGTTCCACATGGAGTCCCTGCCAGCCTTCGCCAAAGAAAGATGTAGAGTCTTGATGAAGACTTTGAGTCCTTGTGTCTGTCTGTCTGTCTGCCTTTTTCTGTCCCTCCATTATCACCACCGGAGTGCTCTGGGACTTGAGTAAATTCTCCTGTCTTCCGTCCCTGTGGGAAGGAACTGCCTGTGGCCCTACTCAGCTGCCCCCTATTCTTCCCACCCTGCTGCCTCTACCCAGCAGGACCCGCCCATCCTGCAGCTGCTCCCAGTGCAATGAACCAGCGGTGGCCTTTGCATGGACCAGAAGTCCCATAAGTGGTGTGACTCCACTCCTAACTGAAACGTGGGTCCTGTGAGTCCACTTGGCTGCCTCACGGAAGAAAGGCCTGGCTAACCTGCTCCGGTAAAGCTCACAGCCATGTAAACTCTCAAGAGCTGAGTTCTACCCTGGAATAGGAGGGCCCACCCTGAGGCCCGCCATATGTGTTGTTACCACCTTTTGAGCTTTGTGAGAGCACTGGGGGCACCATGGTTGATGTGTTGGACTGAGGACCCAGAGATCTGTGGTGGAAATGGACCGGCTGCCACCCAGGACCAGCAGGAAGGGGCAGTCTGTTTCCAACAAGGTCGATGGTCTTGAAAACCCTGTGGAGCTTTGCTCCTTCATTCTTTAGGGTCATTCCAAGTCACAATCAGCTCCATGGCAGATTTTTTTTAGTAACCTCTGTTTTGTGCCTCTCTGACCTCCATCCCAGTACTGACCTTGCTTCAGATGGCCAGGCCTGTCACCCATGGTGCCTGTAGATGGTTTTAAACTGTCCATTTTTGACTGGTCATGGAGCCCGGATATGTATGTGCCTCCTGTTTAGTCCCAAGTAGTCCTTCAGCATATAACATGTGTGTACACATACCCCCCCTTCCCAAATGGATTCACTTCACAGTAATTCATTTTCACAGATACATAACCAACCTGTCAAAGGTCCAGTCCTCCCACTTACAGGAAGGCTGGACAGAGGACAGACATGTTTGGAACTGTGAGTGTCCTATTTTGATCTGGTTCCTACTTAAACTGGTGGAATCTCAGACTCCACTCTTGCTCTCCCTTGTCTTTGAGTCTCTCTCCTGGTTTCCAGCCTTCCTTATTTAATGGCTTGACGCACACCTTCACATTCTGTACACACCTCTCCTCCCGAGGAGATGAGAGACACTAGGTCTTTGGGTCATGTGCTGGGAGAATCCTGAGTCCTTTTGAACCGGCAGCCAGAGCCTTGCTTCCTCCCAGCAGGAGGGCTGAGCAGAGCCTGGCCAGGCAGTCAGAAAGGCTGACTCATTTTCCTGCTCCCCCCTTCCTTCACCTCTGGGGAAGCTTCTTCTAAGAAACACTAATGGTTCTTGAGTCCCTGCAGCGCCAGTCACAGAGCCAGTCCCCTTCCAGCAAGCAGCAAACTCCTGCTCTCCCAGAGAGGGGAAAGAACTCTCACCCTGGCCTAGACAGATGGTGGCGACTCCACTCTATCTGTTGACCACTACCCCTCCTCTACCCGTGGACAGACTGAGGGCAGGGGACTCTTCTAGGTGAAGAGCTGGTCCGGAGAAGAAGGCCTGGTTTCCCTCTGACCCAGTAGAGGCCTAAAGTCTCCTTTGCTGTCCTCTGCCCAGATGCCGGGCTTAAGGTTGGATGCTCAGGTTCCATCCTTTGCAAAGAGGGCCCCACGCTTGCTCCTTTGGATTTCTGCCAACCTAGAGGGGTCAGCAGGGGCCCGGGTGGCGTCGTGGTGATGGGCTGGGCTGCTCACTGTCAAGTCAGCAGTTTGAAACCACACACCTCTTCCCTTTCTGCCTTTCTACTCCTGTAAAGGGTTACATGCAGTGATTCGCAACCGTCCTAGTGCCATGACCCTTTAATACAGTTCCTCATATGGTGGTGCCCCCCCCACATAAATTTATTTCCATTGCTATTTCATCACTGTCTTTTGCCACCGTTATGCATCAGGCAACCCCTTTGAAAGGGTCGTTCGACCTCCCAAAGAGGTCATGACCCTTAGGTTGAGAACGGCTGGGTTACAGTCTCAGGCACCCACAGAGGCACCCTTGTTTCCGTGATTTGAAAGCAACTCCATGGCAGTGAATTTGGCTTTTTGGGTGGAGAGAAGTCCACACTCCACTGCGAACCTGAAGGTTCCTGGTCTGTACTTTCCCAGGGTGCCATGGAAGAAAGGACTGGCTGTCTCCTGGGCTGAAGATTACAGAGCAGGAAACCTGACAGAGCAGTTCTACCTTACCACACATGGAGTGGCCAGGCCACACAGATGTGGTAGCAGTGGACTGGAGATAAAGCTGGTGATGGACTCCTGAGAAACAGCCCACGGAAACCTCGTGGCTAACAGGAGGCTGGTCTGTGCCCTGCCTGCAGGTGGCACAGGACCAGACAGAGCTAGACTCAGCTTTCTACCCTTGTGGCTGCCAGGGGTGGAGGTGGGACAGCTGCATGGCTTTCGTGAGCCCCCTCACTGTTAGTGCTTCCTGGCTAGTCCCACCTGCCCTGGCCTTATGCCTCCAGCCCTGCTGACACCCTGCCCCCCCCAAATCACCGACTCACACCGCATCCTGCCAACTGCCACCAGGAGAGGCCTCTTCAGGCTCACCTGAGCTCCCCACCTACTCACTGACCAGTGAAGTGGACAGGTTGAAGCAGCTGCTTCCTTAGGCAGCTTCCTTGGTGGGAGGGAATAGGTCCCTGAGGGCATCTGCACATGGTCACTGGCATTTGATGACCATTCCTGAGGTTTTGCTCCTGCTTCTAGAAGCACCTCGGGCAGTGCTCCCCACCTAGCTGCTTGTGTTCCATCTAACACACCTACCTTCTGCAGGGGCACCTGGTTGGACCTGAGAACCAAGGGGGAGCATCCTCCACAGACACTGGACAATCCGGGTCTGAGTACACACAGATGGGAGTTCATTTTCCCTGTGGTTCAGACAGGGCCACTCGCTGACCTTCATCCTCAACTTGTTCACCTGGAGAGTTCTCTCCAAGGCCTAAAAGAGCCAAACTCACTGCCCTTGAGTCACCACTCAGCCGGAGCCACCCTCGTGAAGGGGTAAACCAGCCCCCCTGGGTTTCAGAGACTGTTTGACTTCATGGGACCAGAAAGCCTCTTCCTTCTTCCACAGATCAGCTGGTGGTTTTGAACTGCTGCCTTTGAAGTTAGCTGCCCAATGGGGAACCCGGCTGCCAGAGCGTTTGTCCAAGGTTTGGGGGCATTAAAGGAGATCAAAACCCACTGCCATATGGTAACCCTATAGGACAGGGTGGAACTGCCCCTGTGAGTTTCCAAAACTCTTCACAGTAACAGAAGCTTCATCTTTCTGTTGCAGAGTAGCTGGCTAATTTGAACAGCTGACCTTGAGGTTATTAGCTCCATTGGTAAGTGCTCCGTCAACAGATAGGAAACCCTGGCCCCCAGACTCCACCCCACAGGTGCAGAAAAAGGTGTCAGCATGCCTGCCCACCACCCTCTGAAAAGCAAGCATGTTCACCTGGACTTTGTTCCTGGTCACCTCAGCGTGGCCCTGGGACAGACACTGGACCCTTTCTGGCAGGGATGGCACATACTGGGCTATCTTGGACACCTGTCCCTTCCATGGGATCCTCCGTGTGCCTGGGCTATGTCTGATGGAACCAACCTGTGTGTGCCTGCGCTGGTCCCGGAGTCCCCACACCCAGGCAGGCATGCAAATAGTGTGCATCTGTTCCTGCAAATTAAATGGGAGCCTGGGGAGAGAAGAACTTTTGTCAGGACGTGGGGTCAAACACCGCCCTCCTCTGTTCCTACAACGGATGATTTAGCCAGTGTGTTTCTTGCAGTGCCGCTTGCTGGCTCCTAATAACAGCTTCTTCATGAACGATGGGGGCAGGGACAGGCAGCTTGGACATCCCTGCTCCAGAACCAGCTCTGGCGCTGGCCTCTGGACCAGGATCATGACTACCGAGTCTCTGTTTCTTTATATGTAAACTGGGCCTTGGAACCTGGCCCCTGGCAGAGGTCTGTTGGAGAGCACATTGGCAGGGAGTTGGCATTCCAGAAGTACAGGAGGACCCTGAGGCATGCCAACAGTTTTCTCTGAGGTATTAGCAGGAAGCATCTCTGTGGAGTCCATCCAATGACCTTCAGAAGAAAGGCCTGGCAATTTCCACAGGACTGTAGACAGTGAAAACAGGATGGTTGGCAGTTCTACTCCCAAAGGATACTCACGGAATCACCAGGAATCAGAATTAAATAGATGGCAACCAGGTGTTAGTGTGGGTTGTCAAAGGAGCAGTCTTCTAGCTCTGGTCTTAACGGGATGAATAAGGGCAGGGATTTGCACCCTAATGCACCTACTCCATGGTGCCATTACTCCATGCAGACTGGCACTAGATGTCTTCTGATTTACTAACCTCATGGAGCTGTGTGGGGTGGGGGTGGGGGAGCCCTGACTGGTGTAAAGGTTGCACACGGAGCTGCTAACTGCAAAGTCAATAGGTGGAAACCACCAGCCCTCTCCTCAGGAGAAAGAGGGGGCTTCCTGCTCCTTTGAGAGTGGCTGCCTCGGAAACCTACCTGGGAAGTTCCGCCCTGTCCCATAGGCTCGTTACCAATCAGCACCCACTTTTGAGAGTGTAGCTGTCATGAAAAGCTACCACAAGGAGATGGCTTCGAAGATCAGGCAGTTATTATTTCTCAGGTCTGGTAGTTCAAAGTCCAACTCAGACATTGACCTTGCCGATGAAGCCCTGGCTATCCCAAGCCTCTCTCCTTACTTCTGCTGTCGGCCGGCAATCCTGTGTGTCCCTTTGCTTGTGAACAGATGACAAAATATCAGTCTTCCCTACAGTGTGAGTGTGTGTGTCTCTGTGGCTACTTGACTCTTGTGTTGAATTGCTTCTCAGAGTGGATTCGACTTTGAACCCACCCATCTCTGGCCTGACCTCATTACTATACTTCAAATAAGCTCACTCTTAGGACACCAGCGTGGGAGCGTTCCCAGATCTCAGTGTGAGATCTCAGTGCAATAAATAACGAATGCCCTCCCCCAAAGAACCCTGGTCATGTAGTGGTTATAGGTTGGACTGCTAACCTTAAGGTCAGCAGTTCAAAGCCACTAGTCTCGCAGTGGGTGAAAGGTGAGATTTTTCTACCACCATGATGAGTTTCAGTCTGAGAAACCCACAGGGGGCTTTTTACCCAGTCCTAGAGAGTCACTAGAAGTCAGAGTTGGCCAATAGCAATGAGTTGAGAATAGACCGTCAGAGACTTGTCGAGGAGGTGGGAGCACGGTTGGTTTCATCCTCAGAGAAAAGGGAGAAGCCAGAAGCCTCGGGGAGGTGAAATGAAGGTTGAAGTCTGCATGTGTCACCAGGGCTGTGCAGCTGTGTCTGCCTGCCCCCTAAGCATATGCTGTGTTATGCCAGCAGGCTGGGGCCATGGGTGTTAGGAAGTCACAGGTGGCTCGGGCTGCTGCTTGAACAGCTTCAAGGGAAGGGGGATGAGAGAGTAGCTGCCTTGCTCACCTGACGACATCTTTACAGGATGATGCCCTTCATGGGCATGCAGTGAACACCCACAGCCTCTCAGCAGAGGGGTCTTGAGGCAATGGCGTGGGTGCCAAGTCTGCCCTCTCCAACTTCCGGTAGGAGAAAGAAAATCCTTCTCCACATCTGTGCAGGATGGTGCCTGGGAGGCTGAGGGCAGACAGGCCTCCATGCCCCAACTTCTGACACCAACCACTCTCCATCCCACCACCACCACTCACTCTCTTCTGCTGGGTTCCACGATCTATTGCAATGGCCCCATAGAATTCAGACAGTATTCACAGTTATGGGGTTTGCTAGGTTATGGGGTTTAATAGACTACTACAAATCAGGTTTAGAAAACATTAAGGATACAGTCCTTTGTCTATAACAAGGCCCCAGTGCAACAAGGGTTTTTCATTGCTACTGTGACTTCAGGTGTCAGTGTCGACGGCACTTCCCCAAATATCTTGCTTGCCTTGTGACTTCACAGAGGGAGACATCTCATCCTGGGCTCTCCTGGGAAGCATTCTGCACTTTGCCTGGCCTAGAATACTCCACACATTTGCCCTAAACCCCTAGAGGGTGGAGGTCTGTCTGTCTTGCTATCCTTTTTTAGATTGCACCAAACCCATCCCCAGAGAGCTGCCCACATCACCGTTGAAGGCTGGCATCCTTACAGGACACAATAGGTGTTGACTTTGTGGTACATCGTGCTAGGAATGATCCAACCTGGGCCCGGGGAGGGGTCCTCATTGAGATGAACTGCATACCCTGCAGGAGCCTGGTACCGCCACCCATGATGCTCTCTGCTGCTAAGCAGCAGGTTGGTGGTTTACACCCAACTAAAAACTCCATGGGACAAGAGGCCAGGTGACTTGTCATCAGGGTCACCATCAGATCAACAACACAGTCAGGGCGATGACCCTTGGAGTGCAAAGGCCTGGAAGCTGATCTTGGGAATGCCTGTGAGTCAACATTCCTGTACTGAGCCGGAAAGCACATCTCTGTGAGAGAAAGCTCTGGGTCCAAATGCATTTTTGTAGTGCCGCCTTTGTGACACAGTGGATTGGTTATACATGGACCACTAACTAAGGTTGGCTGTTTGAGGCTGTCTGCTTCTGTACAACTTTTACAGTCTTAGAAATCCTAGCCTGCCTCTTCAGCCTAACAGGGTGGCTATGAGTCAGAACATCTCAACGTCAAGGGGTCTTCTTCCCTTTTAAACAATGATGTGTATACCCCCTACACACATAACACAACACAACACAACACAACACACACACTCTTCTAACAAGGATATTTCTAGACTTGCTGGATCCAGCCCGAAGCTTTGTACTTGCGTAGATGGAGATGCTGTCAGTCTAGTTTGGGAGCAAGATTCTGCTCACAAGTTCAGTTTATCTGGAAAGAGCCCGAGCTGGTGTGCCTTAGGCTCTTCCCCCCCACTTCCCACATGGGCACCACTTAGGGAAAATGTCTCTTGCCTGCTCTCTTCTTGCTTGTTGTCGATGTGGTCAGGCCTGCTGGCTCTCTGGAAACCTTTCAGGCCTGCCTTCCAGGCCCAGAGCCCTGGTCAGCAGCTGAATGGCCGTTGTGCCCCCATCCATAGAGAGGTTATGAGCAAAAGTCCCAGGAGCTGGGAGGCCAAGACTGGCCGGCTCAGTTCAGGTAGGGTCATGAGAATAGTGGAGGGAATATAAATGGACATTTTTCCTCTCCCCATTAGGATCTGAAAGGCTGAGTTGTATATTAGTCCAGGTAGGCTAGAAAAACAAATTCACAAGCGTACACATATGTATAGGAAAGATGTTGATATACAAGAGGAAATGAACATTGAGAAAATATGCCAACCCAGTCCAATCCAAGCCCACAAGTCTGATATTAGCCCATATGTCTGATCCCAGTCTATAAAGTCTTCCTTAGACTCACAGAACACACGAAATGACATTGAATGCAGGATGGTCACAAGCCAGTTGGGTAAAATGCCTTTGGATCCAGTGGTGTTGTAAGCATCTTGGCGCTGGCAGGGATCTCTGCATGGCTTCTCCAGGTCCAAGTTTCTGGCCATATCAGGGTAGGTCCATGTGGCTTCTCCTCAGGGATGTCTTACAGGGAGTCAAACTTGTCAGTTAAGTGTCTCTAAGGACTAGCCTTGCAAAAACCTTTCATTTTTTTCCCCCACTGAAGTCCATTTGGAAATTGGTAACATGAGTCATGAGTCATACCAAATGATGCACTTAAACATGGATCTGTGGTCATGAGAGACCAGTCCGTAGAGAAGGATGCAGTGGTTGATACAACAGGGGGGCAGGGAATGAGGAGGAAGGCCCTCCAGGAGCTGGACTGGGCACAGTGGCAGCCCCAGCGGTGGGCTCAAGCCGAGCACGTGTGAGGATGGCGCAGACTGGGCTTCATTCGATAAGGCAGTATGTCCCTGTGAGTCTGAACAGATTAGAGGGTGCCTAACCTCCTAACCACCTCATAGAGCCCCTGCTCCCTACCCTGATGGGACCTTGGCCCAGGGGGTGGCTGTGAATCAGCTTTGTATCCCAATCCTTTTCCTTCCCACAAAGCCACAACCATTTTTTAGAGAGGTGACTCCTGGCAGAACCGGAAGCCGGGACTCTCCGGCTGCACCTCTGACTCTCCTGCTACTTACTATCAGTACTGCGCGGGCTGGAGGGGGGCACGCGGGTTTGAAACGGAGCCAAGTCCCGCCCCTCTTGGTTCTCCCAGTGGGTTTGTTTACCCAACCTGTGTTGTTATACTTTCTCTCTGCGTGTGTCCTTCCCCTCAATTTCAAGGTAGAAGAGCCATTACACCTAATGAGAGCTCCCTTCCAGCTCAGGTGCCACTTAGAATGTTCAAGAGGGTGCTCGAATTCTAACCTTGCTACGCATCTTGGTAATGGCATGTCACCCTTAAAAAATGAGACGTCAGCTTCCTGTTGAAAGGCATAGAAGACGCTGATTTTCCACCTGAAAACCGCCACTGGCCCTTTTGGGGCCTCATTTAGACCGAGGATGCTCTCACCACCCTGAGACACAGAAACCAGGGTGGATTCTGCTTGGGGAGCAAAGTCCCCCTGCTGGGATCCACAGTCTTCCCAGGAACTGATCCCACAGGGAGACAAGGTGCTCACTCTCCTGGCCTTCCTGTAGTGGGGACATGCATCTGAGCACAGGGACAAGGGTTTGTTGACAGTCCTCATTTTAAGGAGCTTTGTTTTCATGGAAGTGAGTCACTGTAGACAGTGAAAGAAGCACGTAGGGAATGGGGGCACGGGAGGAACCTTCTAGCTGGGTACATAACTTGCTGGCATTTTTGTCTCCATGCTACGAGAGCAGCTATTCCACTTCTGGTTATCCTCATTCTCGAGATGGAGCCCTTTCCCTGAAGAGCTAGCACACCCCCTGGAGGAGTGGTGTAGAACTAAAGAGATAGACTGCTCCCTATGGGGTTGAAAGTTTGAATCTACCACCCACTCCTTGAGGGAAAGACGGGGCTTTCACCTCCCATGAAGAGTTATCATCTTCAGACCCTCGCAGTTCTACCCTATGCACACAAAGTTAAAGGTGCAGTTTGACCCTGTCCCTACAAGGTCACTGTGAATTGGCATCAACTCGATGGAAGTGAGTTTGGTTTGAGTTTGGTTCCTGGTCTTTTTTACCTGTGGTTTCCTCACTGAGCACCGTCTGGTTCCCTGGGCCTGGGTACTGGCTTGCTGTCTCCTTAAGGATGCTTCAGTGGTCCCTCGGTAGGAGTGTGGTGACTGTTTCTAAGTGGTGCCTACTGGCCCATGGATTTGTCTCTACTCTTCTCCTCTGAACTCAGGCATAGCAAGACAGGGGGCAGAGCCTCTTATGAGCAGAGGACTGCGGACTTTGACTGAGCCCCATGAATATACGGACGGGAACATCAGTGGTGCAGGCTGGGCAGAGGCATTTAGTGACGGCATCTAACATCTTACCTTCTCCAGGAAGATTCTTCCCATTTTACATGTGACCTAAACTGGGAGGATACATCTTGCCCAAGGGCACAGGTGATCCAGAGGCCGCTCTAACACCCAGCAAAGTGGCACTCTTCTTATTTCCCAGGGCAGGTTTCTTTCTATAGCACAATACCTCTGAGGCATTGTCCTAAAGGCAGCGAGGGATCTTAAGTCCTTGTATCATCGAAACACTGCTAAATGGTACACTCCGCTCATTTGGTAGACCATGGAAAAGCAAGATGGAGTCAGCATCTGACCACTTCCATCGCCAGTGAGACTAAGTCCGAGGGATGTGTGCTTGACCCAGAATGGAATGAAATGTGCCAACTATGCAACCTTATGGTACTAGTAGCCACAGGGTGAGCACAGGGTATCCCCACAGGTGATTCTGGTAATGTGGTGGACACGGTTGCCTCAATTTTCATCTGCATCCCTTGGCCTGGGACTCACAAAACTTTTAAGTTGCATCAGGTGGCCATGGGCTTCAGGTGTTCTAAGGGATCATTGGCCATGATTTAGTTTGACCAAAATTGTCCACAGAGAGTCTATCCCACTTGCTAAAAGTTGCTCTAGGCATGACCATGAAGCAATCCTGGCCAGTGACAAAGTCTTCTGGAAGACTTTGAGATCTGTGTGGGGTAACATAATTAAGCCCAAAACAAAATATAGGGCACCCAGTTAGATCTGAATTATGGATTGGTAATAGCTTTTTAGTATAAGTATTGTGATGACAACATTTTATGACTTGATGGTTCCTGTGTGGAGGTAAGGATGGAACCTACACTCTCAATTAGGTTGCAGTCTGGTGATGTCTCCTCAGAGGTATGATCTTTGTATGAGAGGCACTGAGAATTTTTCTTTCATTCTCTTGCTCTTCTGCTGGCCTGGATCATGTGTCTGCCTCTGGGCTTGGCAGCGCATGAACCCTGTCTACTCTGAGAATTATGGTGCTTTTCCATGTTCCTGTCTGCTTTAGATCCACAAAACTCTACCCCTACCTGTGATCTCCCAGTATCCTGCTTTGACTTTCAGCTCCATCTGCCAGCAACTGCATGAGACAGAAGATGGCTCCGGCTACCTTCAGACCATGGGTTTGAGTTAGACTTGACCAGGCTGCTCTTTTGCTATCAAATTCTTTCATGATATAGAGTTCTCTCTTATACATAGAAAGGTCACTTGTTCTGTTTCTCTAGAAAACTCAACCTAATACAAGTTTGTCTTGTGCATACTTGAAGGGGTCCTGGTGTCATAGTTGGCCACTACATTTGGCTGTTAACCAGAGGGTCAGCAGTTCAGACCCATCGTCTACTCCAAAAGAGAAAGATGATGCTGTGGGCTCCTATAAAGATGTACATCATAAAAAAAAACTATATATGGTCATTATGAGTTGAGTCAACTCAGTGTCAGTGTCAAATATATATATATATATATATATATATATATATATATATATTTGTCATGCACTGTCTGCATGCCTGATGCAATATTTGGGTAGTGTCCTCCTTCAAAATAAGTCAGACTTTCAAAGTGTTTGCCTGTAAAATCTAAGATCTGGCTTCAGAGCCCCACACAGAATATTTAACCTTCCCAGAGTCCTGACACTTTGGATGATGACAGGATGTATTTACAAAGCACATTTACTTCAGTCTCCCTCCTAATTTAAATAGCTACTTGGTCCTAAAGAATTACATTTTCTCTTTGGTTGTTTTTCATTAATATCATCATCCTCTTTGTCTCACCTTTAGTATATTTGGCCATTGTGATGGGTTAAATTGTCTCCCACAGATGCATATTAAAGTGCCCAGTGATGTGAAAAGGACCTTATTTGGAACCAAGTCTTTGAAGATGTGATCAAATTAGGATGAGGACACTAGAGTGGGACCTAATCCAATATAACTGGTGTCCTTATCAGAAGGAGAGGAAGAACACCATGTTAACAATGGAGGTAGAGATTATAGGGATGTGCCCACAAGCTAAGGAATGTAAATGCTGGCTGACAACAGGGTAGGCGAGAAGAAAGAGAAAGGCAGGGGACAGAGTGTCTCTCCTGCAACCTTCAGAGAGAGCATGTCCCTAGTTTCACCTCAATTTTGAACTCCTAGTCTCCAGAACTTTTAGAGACTATATTTCTGTTTCTTAATACTCCTCAACTAGTAGTCATGTATTCTACCACCCTAAGAAACTACTGCAAAGCTGTTAAGATACATCATAGAATTTGTTTCAGTGTAAATGGCACTGTAAGAAGTATCTCCTGTTGCCATCCCTCACTTCCTACATCCTTCCCTCCCTCTATGCTACATGCAAGTACAATTGGTAAATCCAAGGTGGCAAGGGTGAGTGACTTCAACGGGCAGTCACTTATTCTTCACCTTACCTAGAAAATCCACAACTGCTGTGTCTTCATCTGAAAGAGCATTAGTTCTCTCACAGGGTTGATGTGAAGATTAAAAAGAGATGACATATATAAAGGTAAGAGGACGATGGTGGGGCAGAATCATTGTTTCGGTAATGGTAGCTTCTTAAGGAGCCCTGGCCATGCAATGATTAGACATTTTTCTCAAGGTTGGAAGTTTAAACCTACCCAGGGGCTCCTTGGGAGAAAGATCTGTCAATCTTCACTTGCAAAGATCATAAATGCAGAAAAAAATGATGGGACAGTTGTGCTGTGGTCTCATGGGATTGCTACAATTTGGAAACAATGTCTCAGTCTCTTAGAACAGCAGCTTTCTTCTCCCTCTCTCCTTGGGCAGCAGTTTGGATATCTCTCGTCTACCCTGCCATGTTGACCTCCCTAGGTCTCCGTCAGGCTAATGGCAATCCCGTTTGAAGAGAGATGAACAGACTTGGAGCCAGGAGGCCTGGATTTCTGCCCAGCCTCCCACTGCTTGCTAGATAATGAAGATTGGGGAAACAAATTAAATCCAGGGAACACAGCTTCTGAAATGAAGTGAGTGATTATGATGATGATGGTTACAAACACTTGTGTAGTTTTCATTAGTTCTCAGACTCCTTGGGGGAGATCTATATTTGATAATGAGACATCAAACGCTGCTTACTTCATTCAATCAACAAGCCTATTTGGAGTGTCAATGTGGCGCCCAACCCCATGCTGGGCACAGGACATAGAGTTGTCAATAAGACTTGACCTCCAGGAAGCGCAGGCGAGTAGGGCAGATGACTGATAAACTCACACTGGCAATGCCATACTTAAGAGCTAAGTCAGACATGAAGCTGCAGGGAGCTATAGGGCACAAGTGAGAGCTGTATAAGCACAGTTGGTTGGGGAGGGTCCCCAGGACTTTGGGATGGATCTCATGGACCTGGGACCCAGTATTAAATTTGAGCTGTGTTTTGGAGGTAAAATAAGCAGCCTGGCCACCCTATCTGTCTGACCTCCTCCAGCTTTCTTTTGCTAAGCGGCAGGGAACAGACATCCTGCCGTACTTTTTTCACCTGTTCTGACACCAACCATTCTTCCCATAGCCCTCTGCAACTGTGTGGGATTGGATAATTCATTGCGATGACCATGCAGACCTCTCCCCAAATGCTCATGTTTCAGGGGGTTCATTAGGAAAATTACTAGGTCACCACCAAATCTGGAGCAGCAGACAATAAGGATAAAGTTGTGAGTCCCCTCAGTCAGCAGCCACAGATCTCCCTGTCATCCACACCATCGCCGCGTTCTCAATCTCTCAGCCACATCATAGCCAAGTACATCATCAGTTCTCAGTCTTTCAGCCACCATGTGGCTCCGTGGCCTATGTCTCCTGGGGCCAGGAAGCCAGCTCTCCTGTAGCCCTGTCTTACAGCTGCATCGCCTCAGGCCAGGTGGGGAGAAGGTACTACATAGTTTTAGCATTGCTCCTTGGAGTCTTTGGACCACCGACTCTGATGCAGCTGGTCTTTAGTCATGTCACCTCAGATAGCAACTGTGTACAACGGGGTTCTCTAAAGCAATGAAACTAGGACACTTATGATTTTAGATGAGAGACAGATAGATGACAGATAAATGGATACAACATAAGGAATAAACAGCTAATTAGTCCACAGAGCTGTAGAAATGGCTCAGTTGAACTCACTTCCCTGAGACAGTTAGTACAAGGGCAGTCCTTCAACTCAGGAGGGCTGCTAGGTGCAAATCAAGGAAGCAGACAGCTGAGTCTTCTGCAGAGCAATACAGGCTGTCTGGTCAGAGGCAACCAACAGCAGGTCAGGTTACCAACATTCAGCCAAAGGACAGGGTCCTGCGGTCCTCAGCTCAAGTGATGAATACACCAGCAGTGTCACAAAGCAGACCCTGAAGGAGCCTCAAACTATAGTGACACAGTCCACGGGTTGGGTGTTCCACAGGTAGGATAGCTTGCAAGTTGAGGCAGAGAACCAGCTAAAACAGCCACACAGTGGTCTGATCATCAACGAGCAAGAGACAGCACCGAACCATCTATCTCTCTGCCCTTTAATTAAACTGCAATCTTATTAACCCCTACAAGTGTTTATTGGCCAGGTTAGTACAGTAATCCTACCTAAAACAGTGACCCTTTGAGGTTCTCTTTCAAGGTCCTGGAAATTAACTCTTTTCTTTCTGCTTCTTCCTAGGGGGGTCCATCAAAGGGGGGCTCATCTTATTTATAGCTAGGGAGTGGTTGATGATAACCAAAAATGACCTATCCCTTTTCTTAAGGTTACACATGTCCTATTTGCTTAGTCCCACCCAAGCAATTGAAGGGACTTCTGGAGACCAGATAGAAGATTGATATTGAGAAAGTGGACTTCAGTCACAGCAGGCTGGAGCCAAGCAAAGAAGATAAGGAATAGAGAAGTGGAATAGCTATGGTTATGTCTTCACTTGCGCCACCTGCCAACCCCCAAATCTTCTAGTTCACTTGGCCCATCTGATCAAGATGATAATTCCTTAATACTATTTTAAGTCAGGGTAACTGAGTCAGCATTTGGGCTGCATTAAGACCATAAGTGTTGTTCTTCCCAGCCGATCAATCAACTTCTACATTGGTGGATCTCAGTGGCTCCCTAATGAAGTCGCTGGAAGAATTGGAAATTAAGAATAAATTGTGAAAACATATTTGAATCCAAGCCAGAGTCAAAAATTAAGTCTTTAATAATTCAGTGTACTTTGATTCAATCTGAAGAGTTAATCAATATAAAAACAGGCGAATGGCAGTCATGAGAACCACATTAATTATATTTAAAATCCAAAGACTATCCCATGGCATGAAGCACAAAAACAATCAGAAGGGCACTTTTTAAAAATAGACCCATCCTTCTCCTTTGCCTGAAGTTTATGTGGGTCATTAGGTGTATCCCCTCAGGTGTCTAGCCTCTTAAAGGTAGTTGACAAAAGCTGACCCACTCTGCAAACTCATTTGGAAGAGAAGTTTTCGGGTGTTTGAAGGAACACATTTAAGGGAAGAATGGTAAATCAGAAGACCAGCTTATACACTTGAAGTATTTGGTAATTGTCTTTAAGAGAAAGGTCATTAGTTTCCCCTCTGAATTGCTTACAATTTCCAGAATCTTTTAGATTTTCTTGAATCTTTTTCATCAAGAACAAACTATTTAAACATTAATAGCTTAAGAAAGCAGCCTTTTATTGTTGTCATACTTATGTAGCTTGACTGGGTGTTTCCCAGTTTCTGGGTCACCACAGTGGACCTCACTGAGACTGGGTAGACCTCCACTGGAAACTGGTTAGTTGGGTGGTGAAATGCTGATTGAGGATGGTCTGAAACACATTAGCAGGCTATTGCTTGGGGTGCCTCACTTTTGTCTGCCTGGTCTCATGGATGTGAGGGACTCTGGGAAGAGAGCAGCACTGGGCAAGGTTGGGAGGGGACAGTCTCTGGAGAAAGGCATCATGCTTGGCTACATTGCAGACCAGCAAAAACAGAGAGTCCTGCAGTGAGATGGACTGCCATGATCTCTGGACCACTGAGCTCAAGAAGAGCAACCATTATGAGGATGACACAGGACTGACCTGCACTTTCTTCTCTTGTGCATGGGGTAGCGAAAACTCACTCTCACTGCCATCAAGTGCATTCCGACTGAGCAACTCTATAGGTCCGAGTAGGACTGTCCCTTTAGTTTGCCTAGGACTTGTAACAGTGCATGAACAGCTCTTCTACCAGGATGCCTTGAAGGCAGTCAATATATACTGGAATTGATCCATGGAAACCTAACAACAATAGAGGGGTCTGAGGTCACAACAGGAGTTTTATGATCCTGGCAGTGGATTTTATTATCAAGATATTTATTAGAAATCTAAGTGGAGATATAGGATAGGAAGTTGCATATAGAAGTCAGATGTCAAGAGAGAGGTTGTATATATATCCATATATATAATTTATTTAACACGCCCTAATAAACATGCAATGAACATGCATATGTTGAATCTGGTGGCATCGTTGGGAGAGCGCTGGACCGCTAACTGTAAAGTTGCCAGTTCATACCCAAACACTAGCTGCTCTGTTGCAGAAAGGCGAGGTTGTCTTTGCCCACAGAGGTTCAGCATCCAGGAAACATTATATAGGCTTGTTTTGTGTTGCTACTGATTCGATACCTATGAAGACTTGTAGCCCCAGGAACCCTATAGAGGGTTACTAGGATTCAAAATCAATTTCATGGTGGTGCATTTTGGAATCTAGATATAAGAAACTGGTAGCTCCACGGGTTAAGCATGGAGTCACTAGCCATAGGTTGGCTATTAAAATCCACCAGCCACTTTGCAGGAGAAAGATGAGGCTGCACTTGTGCTTCCAAAATTTTGCAGTCAAGGGAAGACTATGTAGGTGTGTTAAGAGTTAGGATACACGTGAGGGCGATGGGCTTTATTTGGGCTAATTTAGGTATGAAGGATATCAGGTGGTGCCATGCTGAAAGCATTGGGCTGCTGACTGCAAAGTCAGTGGTTCAAATCCAGCAGCTGCTCCATGGAAGAAGGATGAAGCTGTCTGTTCCCATAGAGATGTGCCGTCTTGGAAACACTATGGAGACAGTTCTCCTATGTCCTATAGGATGGCTCTGAGTTAGAATGAACTCACAGTAGGAAGTTTCATCTAGGTCAGTGGTTCTCAACCTACCTCATGCCACACCCTTTAATAGAGTTCTTCATGTTGTGGTGACCTCCCAACTACAAACTTATTTTCATTGCTACTTCATCCCTGTCATTTTGCTACTGTTATGAATCAGGCGACCCCTGTGAAAGGGTTGTTTGAGCCCCAAAGGAGTGACAAACTACAGGTTGAGGACTGCTGATCTAGTAATGGCTGTGTCCATGTTTCGTGGACATGGCTAGCACCAGCTGTCAACTGACTGTAGGTGAAGGCATCCACTCTTGAAAATGTGGTGGTTCATCCAACCATCTGCAGATTTTCTGAACAAAAGCAGAGATTTCCTGGGGGAGAACCAGCCATGACTGCTGAATTCCCGACCTGCTCTAAAAACCCTGGACTCAAGACAGCAGCAACAACTGCAGTCTCCAGACTTGCCCTCTGCATTTCCGACACCCCAAATTCCATGGTGACAGGAAGCACCAAGTCTTTAGAATAAATCTCTCTATGTATAAGTCCTGCCACTTCAATTGGGGCTATGGGTTCTAGTTTGTTCTCCAGAGAACTTTGAGATTAGGTGAGCCCACTGTGGGGATGTGGATAGGTAGGGTCTCTGAGGTGGGAATG
The DNA here is from genome assembly GCA_004026705.1 of Nesogale talazaci. Taxonomy (NCBI): domain Eukaryota; kingdom Metazoa; phylum Chordata; class Mammalia; order Afrosoricida; family Tenrecidae; genus Nesogale; species Nesogale talazaci. The sequence continues at coordinate 67,187 of PVJH01002113.1, forward strand.
TTTGTCTCAGATGTTGGAGAAATGGAAATGGGAAAGCTTGGGGGCATCACAAGACTTGGTTTTTAGGAGGGAAACTAAGAGAGCAGTGTCTCCCAAGACCTGGTGTGGGGTGGGAGGGAAGTATTGAAAGAAAGAGGGAGTGAATGACTATGTCAAATGCTGCCATAGATCAACTATGAGAACTGAGGAGTGACCATTGCACTTAGAGACAAGGCAGTTAAGGGTGACTTTGACAAAAGCTATTTTGGAGAGTAGGGATAAAGCTTAATAAAGCAGTTGCATGATAAAATGGGAGGGAGGCCATTGAAGCCAACATATAACTTCATATTTTCTTTTGTATTTGTTTTTATAGGTCCTTTATATTTTCTTTTCTATTAGGTTTTCTCATTATATAGCTTATATTTTATTTTGAAAAATCTTCCACATGTAGAAAAGTTGAAAAGACTTTCTAGAGTCTATAATTAGTCTTACTCTTGAATTGCTGCATCTTGTATCTATCCCCCTATTTGATCTTATATCCAGGCAGCAAACCATCTTTCTTTGTTTTGAATGCAAAGGGCATCAGGAAATGGGACAGGAAACGGATAGAGGGAGATATGGCTTCAAAGAAGAGCAATGATACTGGGAAGTGCTTACAAAGGTATTAGCTGAAGGGATGAAAAGGTAGAGGGGACAACTGATGATGTGGGGTGGTTAATATTTGGCATAATGTCTTTGAGTGAGTATGGGGTAGGCTTTGGTGCCTTAGTTCAGAGAATGGCCCTATGTCTGCTTATGTACAACAATCAAAGAGAGGGTAGCAACTATATAAACCATGAAATTGGGCAAATCCCAACCCCCCAACACACACACTTTGAATGGAAGATTGAACCGAAGGCTTAAAATCCAGTCCCTTGAGTCCTCTGTATGGACCTGGATCTGCCCTCTGTTTCCAGTCCTCCAGCAAATATGCTCTAAATCTTTGGAGGAGTCACATAACCAAGCTCTCAGGTCTTCTGGGACTTCAGTTGCAAAATGAGCATAATTATGAATATCATATTGCATTACAGGGAGCTTTGAAAATTATACACTGGGGATGCAGGTTTTGTTGTTATTTTTATGATCCACACTTACCCTGACAACAAACTGCAGGCTTCTCCAACTCAGTCTACGGCACCACACAACACCTTCTCCAGGTTCAGAAACTTTCAGAGTCCAGGAGACCAATTAGAGCAGTGGTTCTCAACCTTCCTGATGCTGTGACCTTTTCATACGGTTCCTCATGTTGTGGTGACCCCCCAACCATAAAAATCATTTTTGTTGCTGCTTCACAACTGTCATTTTGCTACTGCTGTGTATCGGGTGAGGGTTGTTCTACCCCCCCAAAGCGTGGTGACCCCCAGGTTGAGAACCGCTGAACTAGAAACATTGCAGACTTTGTTACTCTCTTAATCCAGGATCACGGAGTTGATTCAAACACAAAGAGACTTCACAGTCTTTTAGGGAGCAAATAACATCACTTTTCTCCTAATGAGTATCAAATGTGTTGGAACCACCAACCTTGAGTGTCCCAATCGCATGGTTAGCTTTAATTATTAGCTCTCAGTAAAATGCTATTGCTGCTAGATGCTGTGCAGTGGGTGAGGATGCATTGCTTCCCTCATCATGGGGTTAAGCTCAGGGTTTTTAAGACTGTGGTCTTTGTGAGAGCAGATTGTCATGTCTTTCTCCCAAGGGGACACTGGGTGGGTTTGAACCACTCCCCTTTTGGTTAGCAGCCAGCTACTCAACTGTCGGGCCACCAGGGCCAATGCATCAATAGTCTCCTTGTGGGCAAGTTGCTTAGGAGATGTCCCAGGGGACTTGGTCCATTTCCACCTTGTAGTGGCAACCACTCCCTCCACCTAAAGGCACTGCTCTTGGACAGTAGCCATGCCTTTCACACTCCCAGCCTTCCCTCCTCTGTGGCCTTTGTTGGCTCGTAGACCAGCGTCTGCGGCCTGCGATTCATCTGTTGATCATAGTTGGCTCTTGTTTATTCTAAGAACTGTGGCATTTCCTCCCCAAGTCCCTTTGTTCTTTCCACGGCTCTAGCCTTCTTCCCACACCTCCTTCCAATGCTTGGAGCTATTTACGTCTGCAGAGAAAAATAGGTGGGTGACCTGTCACAAGTAACCGTGTGCAGGAAAAAGAGCCTTGCTGGGAAAGCACACTAGATATATTTAGTGTTGCTTAATTAGAAGGAGGGTCCTGGGATTCTATTCCTTTTGTGTGAGGGGAGGCAGTTTGACATGAAAACTCAGAAACTGTTTGCCCTCAATGAGATGGAGAAGTTTCAGGAAGGGGAACCTGGACCCATGTGGTTGGAACACAACCTCTTTTGCCTGGGGCAAGGCACTGTCTCCCACAGCCTCTGCTTCCTTACCTGCAATCTTTGGATGCTCATGCTTTCCTCAGAAGGCTGCTAACAAGATGGAGGGAGCTCAAGTAATTGCTAGAAAATTGAAAGTCTCATTCAGGTATTGCATGAAGGCTGGCCACACACCCCCTTGACCATAATGTCCATAAGTGATCAACCAACCCAGAAACAAAAATTACTGCCATCAATCAATTTCAGCTTCGAACACCTTATAACACAGAGGGGATCTGCCTCCTTGGGTATTGGAAGCTGTAAGTTGTAACACGTGGTGTCATTTGGACTTTTTTATTTTTGTTTTGTCAGTTGTTTCATGTCAGTTCCAACTTATAACAACCCCATGAATGAGAGAGTCAAATATTACCCGGTCCTGTGTCAGCCTCACCATTGTTGATCATGTTTGACTTCAGTGTTAACAGTTGCTGGGTCAATCTATCTTCCTTTTCATAAAGGTTTTCCTCTTTTTTACTACCAGTCTATTTTATCAAGGATGGTGTCCTTTTCCATGTAATGATCTCTCTTCATAACATTTTCAAAGATGTGAGAAAGTCTCGCCATCCTTGCTTCTAGGCAGCATTCCTACTGTACTTTTTCCAGGACAGATTTGTTTGGCAGCTCATGGTACTTTCAATATTCTTCTCCACCACCTGAACCATAGCTGATATTGAGTGTTTTGCTATGCACCATGGACTGCATTAACCATGACTGACAGAGAAAGTTGGGTAGACATTGCTTTATTCTTTGAAAGCCAGCCTTACTAATGATTAATGTACACAATTGACACTAAGTTTAAGGTGGTGTTCCACTTCTATTTTCATCAAGTCTAGCTTTTGTTCCCTGTCACTTTCAAATGACTTAATAAAGAGGAAGACCTTCAATGAGATGAGGTGGCATACTGGTTGCAATAATGGGCTCAAACCAAACAGCAATTGCGAGACTGATGCAGGACTGTACAGTGTTTCATTTTGTTGTGCATAGGGTTGTTTTGAGTGAAAACTTGTTTGATGGCAACTACCACCACCACCATCACCATCATCGCCACCACCACCACCATCACCATCACCACCACCACCATCACCACCACCACCACCACCACCATCACCATCATTATCACCATCATCACCACCACCACCATCAACATCACCATCACCATCACCATCACCACCACCACCATCACCATCACCATTACCATTACCATCACCATCACCATCACCATGACCATCACCACCAGCATCACCATTATCACCACCCCAGCACCACCACTACCACCATCACCACCACCACCGTCACCATTATCACCACCACCACCACCACTGTTGCTATATAAAATGCAGGACACCAACTTAATTTTGAACTCAAGAAAGAAAAGGAACACTTTTTATGCCATGTCATTGCAGCCAATGGGATATTTGAGACATGTGTCTGCTGAAATAATATCTGAAACTCAATCATGACTGTGGTCTAAGTTTGGCAACCCTTGGAAAGGGACCTGCTTTCTCAACATTTAAGCATTCAGATCCTATGGAAACATCGGAAGTTCGAGATCATCCCCTATGTAGGGAGAAAGATGTGGCAACTGCTTCTGTGAGGATCACAGCTTCAGAAAACCCACGAGGGCATTTCTATGCTGCCCTGCAGGCTCCCTCTAAGTTAGATTTGACCCCACGGCAATGGGGAGACCCTTGAAAGCGCAGCTACTGTCGTGTCTATGCATGTTTGTCCCCCAAAGCCAGGGGGATTTTCTCGGGAATGAGGAGCTGGCAGTAGCATGGCAATGCCACAACAAACTGTCATCCCAAATAGATTGGATCACGCAGGAGTCTTTGTCAGGTTTTCATTGCCCTGTATCTCAGTTTCTACCTCAAAGGATGATCGCTACCACACTGTCAACTCGGACTCATCATGACCCGATAAGGCCATTCGAACTGTCCCTGTGGGTTTCCAAGACTCCAACTTTTTGCTGAGATAGAAAACCCCATCTTTCTCTCCCGGAGCGGTTAGTGGTTTGGAACTATTAACCTCAGGATTAACAGTCCAGTTCGTAACCCTGACGCCACCAGGTGCCTCGAAGGATGATACCGAGGGGGAAACATTCACGTCTATGCCTCTGCCTCTGTTGCGCATGTGCAACTATGTGCGTGAGCGCCCTTATGTGGATGTTGACGTGAATGAAAGCAACTGGTCAGTAGTAGGTTCGTTAAATCAGCATCATTTCCTTTCTTCTACTTTAGCAAGTTATGGGGGCCCGGGGCTTTGCGTTCCCTTTCTCGCCTTGTGTCAGGAGAGGGGCAATGCCCTCACCAGAGGGAGCGGCTCCAGACAGAACTTCAGCAGACAGAAGGCATCTTCTGTCAATTTGTCAGAATTGGCTTTCCAGAATGCATGCCCTTGGAAGCTGAGGGATTTGATAACAGATTCGGACAAAACTTGCTACCCCTGTCTCTTCACGGGGCCTCTGAAAATAGGGTGTTAATGATCTGCCAGCATCTCTCCACCTACCCCAGGGAGTTCCAGGCAGTGTGTGTCTGTGGGGGGAGTGGGAGTGGGGTGGGAATGGGGAGGAGTGAGGGGGCAGGAGGTGATGAGGTTTTTGAGTTGGCTGCTGTCTTTCATGGGACACATGATGTGTGAGTCTGGAGTCACTTAAAACCCTGAAAGGGAATGTCAAGATCCAGGGAACGTGTGGCAATATTAGCCTCCCTGCTCCTTGGGAGGGTGGTTTTGACACCCAGAAGGATGGCTGGGGAGTTAATAATAACATCTTCTTCTCACACATTGCTTTTGTTATTTGGAGCTCATTGCTTTTACAAGGAGTTCAAAGTCACTCACCGGCGACAAGCCTTTAATAAGAAAGTCGGTATTAAATGCAAACCCGAGGGCAATCTAACTATTTGGTTGTGAATGTAAATACCCAAAGGTCATGGGATACCCAACGGAAAGGTTTCACAGCAGTGATGGTGCACAAGGTGGGGCGGGGGGGGGGGGAGTTCCACACGTGTCACTGGGAAGGGAGAGTTAAACTGTTAAGTGTATGCAGTGTGGACACATTAAAGTTGCTATGGGAACGTGGGGTTTTGCTTTGTTTTGTTGTGTTAGGGTATGTTGAAGTCTACTGTTCGGTAGTCCCAGTTTCTTAGATGGTATCTCACTTTCCTTATAAGGTTAAAAACACACACAAAACAATTGCACTCTTATCATTTAGAGCCTGGTACCTCCTAAACCAAGGATACCTTGACTTCAGTGGTGTGATAGAGGAGGAGGAGGAGGAGAAGTGGGTCCTTGAAAGATCACCAAGCAAACGAACATGGTCAGAAATATAGTCTTCTTTCCTTTTCTGAACCTGCTTAAAGATTCAGATCATATAATTCTCCTTCAGTCGAAATCTTTCATAAACTCCTTTGGTAAAAGCTAGATGTATTGAACTGGACACGTTTGTTTAAAAACTAGTCAAACTAGGTAGCAACTCAGTTTGGCTTGAGATTTTCATTTCATGAGGGCACCTTGTGTTTGGTTTAATAACTCTCTGAATAATGCCAGCCAGAACAAGAGATCCAAGATATTATAACATTAGGTTGTTGAAACAAGAAACATACTAAGTGCATGAGTTGAATATCAGAAGGTAATTGTTCAAACACAGCAGAAGGCAATGTCCTGGGACTGAAGAGTTTAGTGAGTCCTCAGATGTCAAGAAGAACCAGTAAGTAATGAATAAATTCACAACAAGGCCCAAGGCAGTGAAATTTCAGGTCAGGGAAGGAAATTTTAAAAGCACCTGGGAGCAACATGCAGTGGGGTGGGTGGACTACTTACCTATAAAATGATATGAATCAGACTGACACCAAACTTCTCAGCAGCATCAGAGAACACAGCGCCCTGTTTTTGGAGCACTATTCTTAAATTTCTGAGAGACAATAGATTTTGAATCAGGGTGAGGGTGAAAACCACAGATTTTCTGAATCACATATGTCTGGAGAGTTTACTAAATGCAGATATCGATCCTTATAAGCAAGTGTGGCAGACTGGGAAGGAGCCCTAGTGGCATAGGGCTTACAAGGTGGGCTGTTAATTTAAGGTAAGAAGATCAAAACCACCAGTGAGAAAAAGATGGGATGTTCTACTCCTAAAAGAGTTACAGTCTTGGAAACCCACAAGAGCACTTCTCCCATGCCCGTAGGTTCACTGTAAAGGCAGCATCAGCTTGATGGCAGTGAGAGAGGTTTTGTGGGGTGATGGGGGTGGTGGTGGTTGTAAACTTAGGAGGAAAGAGTGAGAGAAACAATCATGAGCAACTCAACTGTGGGGGGTGGGGGGGAGGATAGTTTATTTTTAATATTAAACAATGTTGTTTTCTTTAGCCATGTAATTTTCGAACTGAAGTACAAGAGGCCTTCGAAAACTCATGGAAAAATCTCATTATCTTTTATTTCCAATTTCACATAAACTTGTCGAAGCTCCCTGAAATTGAGGAGTAGTAGGACAGATCCAGGAAGTAGAGAGGATTTAAAAGCATGCTGAGATTCTTGGTTTTTTTTTTTTTAATTAAAAAAAATTTTTTTGAGATTCTTGTCTTTTTTATGGAGAGTATAAATACTTATGAAGTCAAAGATTACATACATATATTTATCAAATGCATATGATAACCCCCCCAAATTCTAATGCATATGATAACAATTAAAGATAGATCTAAGTACAAATTTCAAAACCACTAATGATTGAGGTAGGAGCAGTCAGAGCATGGAAAACCCAGGAAATCTAACTCAAGATAGGGTAGAACAATGCATGCAAAAATACCCAGAGCTGAGCCCCAGTGGCGTAGGGGTTAAAGTGCAGGGCTGCGACCCACTGGCTTGGTGGTTCAAATCCAGCAGCAGCTCTCCAGGAGCAAGGCTGTGCCTCCCACTCCCACTAGAGGGCAGTGAAGTGCCCTCCCCCCCAAAAATACCCAGAGGGGCCCATCATTCTGTCAACTCTGACTCCTAGTAGAAGGGTCTGAATTGATTAACCAGCAGTGAGTTTGGTTCTTGAGTTTTGTGAAACTTGGAATTCACTTTGAAGGGAAATGAGAAGTAATGAAAAGAAGGTAGTGACGTAATACTATTTGAGAACAGTGCCTATGGCCGCTGGGTAAGGCCAGGGGCATGGGGCCAAGAGGCAATTAGAGTTTGTCATAGGGGATTGACCTTCAAACTGAAGGAGCTTCTGGTGGGTGCTGTTTACACATTGGTCTGTGATCGGCATGGCCAACAGTTCAAATCCACCAGTAGCTCTTTGGGAGAAAGGCTGGGCTTTCTATTCCCAAATACAGTTTCAGAAGGCCACAGGAGGTCACTCTGAGTCAGTATTGAGTGTATGGTAGTGAGAAGAGTTAAGTTGCATAGTGCTGCTTCCCCTTGTAGCTTTGGAATCAGAACAATTATGGGGTAGCATATTGATGATTAAGAAGGTTGTATCAATAAAACTTGAGGATGAGGGGAAGGAGAACTATAGGATGGCACTCTAATTTCTAAAGTAAATGATTTAAGGTGTCCTTTACCCTTATGGGAATTGCAGGCAGAGAGATTTGAGCAGGGCTGGTGTTGCCTGTGGGCCTTGATGCCTTGGGATATACTTGGTTTGAAGATGCCAGTGTTGGAGCCAGCATCTCATAGGCAGAAGGAATCATCCTGAATTGATAAGCAGAGCTAGTGTAGGAGAGCTGAGTTTGCCCATAAGAAGTGGTATCCAGCCAAATTGTTCCTTTTATGTTTAACAGATACACAGTATAATGAAAATAAGCACATGTTCCTAAATCCAATCTAAACACAGATCAAGACCTTTCCCCTCTCTGTCTCTGGATTCTTGTGGCTATGCAACCATGGGCAAAGTGCAGGTGAGAAACAGAATTAGATTGCTCCTGATGTTTCCTGGTAGTAAAGGAAACATTAATAGTGTATCATTTATGAAAATTAGGAAGGCCCTCATTGCACTCTAAAGACAATCATCCCCTTGGGTGAAATGGTTGCTAATTATTCCCATATTCAGTCACTCGCTGAATGTGAAAATGATTTTTTAGGTTACCAGTGACAAGCATTTTCCAAGCTTTCTACCTTTCTCTTGATAATCACTTTCGCATTCACACCCTCCCCCCCACCCCCCAAATAAAGTTAAAGGGTTGTGGTGGAGCAGAATGTGGTTTTTTGATTAGCTCTAAGACCAGAGGGAAAAGGGTTTAGAAATTTCTTATTTATATTTAGTAGGATGTGGAAGAAATTTTATAATCTTCTCTTCTTTAAGTTCAAGAAGATGTCCAAAAAATCCCTATAATTACATAACTTATAGGACTCCAAATCTAACTATTTCTCACATCCAAATGTACCTCTGAACCCAACAGTGAGAAATTAGGATGTTCTCAGTACCTTCCTGAAACTTGAATCTATCGATTGGAAAGGTTTTCTTGGGGAGGTGAATTTCTAGCCCTAGCTGCATGGAAGGCTTTGCATTTTTTCCAAGAGTAGGACAGAATTGACTCATTGTTTCCTCATGAAGAACCGATCACATCTTTCACTGTGGTTTCTTCATTGCACCACACAGACACTCCCACTGTTTGGGACCTACATGAAATATACATGCATGTCCCTGATACCTAGAAAAGTGCCTGGTAGACCATAAGACCTCACTAGTTCTTAAAGGCCTAAAAAATGTAAAGAAAATTATAGACTACATGGCCAAATCACCTTTTATCCAGAATCCCTATTAGACGCTTATACCAAAACTTGGTAATATGTTTGCTATGAAATTTACACTATTACCATGAAATTCCAGACATGGCCCATTTCCAAAACTTTATTTCAAAATTCATGTTTGCAGTTCAGTAGGAGAAACCTGGCGTGATGTCTCTCAAGTCCAAAGAAGCTAAGGTGAGAGTGGGGAGCCACATTTCAGAGTTGAATTGGGGGGCTGAAGATGGCATGGCAGTGGGGCTAAGAGAAACGGTCAGGATAGGAAAGTGCTTTGGATGATCACAGCATAGCTTTGTTTACAAAACTCCTTGAACAATTCTGTGTGATCCAAGGATTGTCAATCATAAAATCCACCACTGGTGGAGGGGAAGGTATTAGAGTTGAGTTCTGAGAATCCAGTGTGCAGAAGGGTATGGATGACAATGAAAATTCCCAAATGCATTTCTATTATCCTTATGTAAATTAAGCCTCTAGAGCAATAGTTCTCAATCTGTGAGTTGTGAGCCCTTTTGGGGGTCAAAAGAGGCTTTTACAGGGGTTGCCCAATTCATTATAGTGGCAAAATTACAGTTATGAAGTGGCAACAAAAATAATTTTATGGTTGGGGTGGTCACTACCACATGAAGAGATGTATTAAAGAGTCATGACCTAAGTTTGAGGACCACCACACTAAAGAATCCCTAGTGACCATTGACCAGGCATGTGAATAGCCTTGAAGAGTGTATTAGAATGCGGATCAATGCTGATATAGTTAGGTTAACATTTAGCACTTTGTCATTTGCTCTCCCGTTTGGCCCATTGTAAGTTTGTTCTAGCTTGTATTATTTTATAATTTCTTTTGGATTGTGGTTTTTCTGTGTTTCATTTTGTTAGTGTTGTTTTTGTTGCTTTATGGAATCCAGGGTAGGTACAGCAATAGAGACAGTAAGAATATTAATCATTTCTTAGGGTTATAGCAGAGAAGACCTGAGCAAAATGGAGCATTCACATTAATGCAGAAAATGTTCTGGGTGTTCTGAAATCTCTAGAAAATGTCCTGAAATTGTTGTGGTGATGATTGTACAATTCTTTAGAATATGTTGAAAAAAACCATTTGTATGGTATCAGAATTATATGTCAATGAAAAACCCTTAAAATTCAAATAAATCAATAAAAGAAACAAAGTTCATTAAAAACAAACAAATGAAAATGCAAACTCCTTTGATAGTGTGTTGACAGAAAGTGGAATGGACACTTTTTGTTGTTTGTTTTTTGGGGGGGCATCACTGCTCTCTGGTGGTGGGAGTAGGAGGTCCAGCCCCACTGCTGGAATTGAACCTCCGTCCCAGTGGGCCGCAAGGAATGGATACTTTTATTGTGAGATTGAATGGAGCACCCATTAGATCTAAGACACTGTTTTATGTTCAAATGAAATCTCTCTAGGGGAGAGAGGGGCTTTTGAGGGCAGTAAAGAAAACATATTGTGTCCTGGATAAAAAATGATCTTAGCTAGGAAGACAAATCCCAGAATCCTAACTTGGTATGAGCTGTTGGATCCTAGGTGAGCAAAAGTTTTTGTTGAGCACTGCATTTGCTAATTTTTACAATGAGGGCTCTGAAACTGAGATTCAGTGGAGGTTGTGTGAATTCATGAGACCAGAGAGGTGAACTATGTAAGGATTTTGTCTTCTTCAATGGCTCTACTTATAGGAATAATGACCTTGAACACCAAAGCATTAAAAAGAGAAATACAGCATATTCGCCAATGAAACAAAGAGAAGACTTTTCAGGAACATTGATTGGTGCCTTCAACAACTCCCAGCATTGCATGGAAAAATATTGGAAAAGGCAGGGTGGGTTCTAGGAAATCTTCAATGAAAGATGAGGTATGATCCCTGGAAATGCTCCTTGTTAGGGGTACTGGGACCTTATTATCCCCAGGCTTGCATGACCTGGTACATCCAGACTCTAGATGAGTTGGAAAACACACACACACACACACACACACGGAGTCATGTTAGTCACTTAGAAATTAAGCATTTAAGTCCTTTTCCTCAGTGGAATGGGAAGTTGCACGTTGAGACCTGTTCCTGAGAAGGAGGTGGGAATATCTTCTGGTCCTTTCCTGGGTCAGAGCCCAGCCCTGCTGAGTGCAGCACAGCTGCTGCCACTGGGAGAAGCAATTTGTCAACTTTATACCTTTCTGCTTTATGGTCTGGTGACTTAATAGGATTCGACCTTCCCTGGATTCCATTTCAGTTGGGTCAGACACTGCACTTCAAATTAAAACTTGGGCTAGGAGACAGGTGATGAGGAGCTGATGAGGTGTGTGGGCATGTGACCACAGGAGGGCCTTTGTGTCAGGTGCCCTCTGAGCTGGCATAATCCATCTTGTGTTCATACCACTGTCAGCTGGAGTTTCAACCTGCCTTTCCCTGGGCACTACATCATATCATAGAACTGGTTGCCGCAAAGATGATGACAGCGATCCAAACATATCTTATGCATCAGACATTTGGATTTCCAACTTCTTCATGTTCTTATGCATTTGTCCCTTTTGTGTTTTCTCTGTCTTTAACTAGTATGACTTAGGCGTTCCAGATCTGTTTCAAGTTTGGCACTAAATATCATTTATCTGGACATATTTGGTCCAGAGACTGTTAAAAGGTATCAAGAACAAAGGTCAGTGTTGAGTTGACCACGAGGCTTGGTGAGAAGCCTCATTGAAGAGAGTGTACATCAGTTTGGCACACTGAAGCCTGACTTCGCCTCTCTACCTGGGTATTCTTCATTTCTTCAACCTCAGATGTGTTGGGTGAGATTTTTATTTATTGGGGCTCTAAATTTCCATACAAAGACTAAGGCACACATTGCTCGTGGTCTTATAAATTTGTATAAATATAATGGAAAATGGTTTGATGCTCCCTCTAGACACTAGAAATAGAATGATAGCACTCTTCACAACAGCAAAATTATGAAAGAACCTAAGTGACCATCAATGTAGGAATTGATAAAAAATTGTGGTATATATCTCTGAGAGACTACCACACAAGTATGAAGAATAATGGTGGATCTGAACTATAACACATGAATTTGGAGAAGGACATTTTGCTGAGTGAAATCAATCAATAACAACAGGATGAGCATCGTCTGCTCTCACTGTTATAAAAAGTCAAGCATAGGTACATACACACAAAGATCTTTGATGACCACCAAGGCTGGGAGACATGAATTTGTATCTCTAGTCTACCAGGACCAACATGGACATTTGTGAGGAACGGGCTCCCTTAAGCTCTGAGCTCTATGAAACCAAGACATCAACACTGCCTCACAAGCAAAGATGAGAAAAGGAGGATAGCCAAGGAAGCCAGACCTATGGAAGCAGAACAAACCATAAGCAATGATGAGAATGCTCATATGTTCTGAAAATCTTAGCCACTTGGATAACTATTGCTAACCAGGAGCCTATTTTACTGTGCGAATTTTCATCTAAACAAAACACAATATTTATTAAACAAAGACTGGCAGGGCAGGCAAATAGGATTTCTTTTGACCATTAACTACATCTAGATATACAGTGATGGGCATGTCTATATGAGAAGAAAGGACCTCAAGGATTCCTTCCATTCTGTTCACAATGGCCCCCACAGTGTGCCTGACCCTATTTAGGCTTTGGGCAAAGTCAGGTTTACTCTATGTTGACATACACCCTTCTCAATTGACTATAAAAATAATGATTGCGTGTCTACCAAGAGCAGTGGGAGAGCCAGGAGTTGAATCTTTTCACAATAGGACAACTAATTCCATAAAGCAAACACAATGAATGAAGAAGGGGTTTTTGTCTTTTTTTGGTTGTTGTTCCAATGTTGTATTCCTGGGGCTTGTCAGGTGCCAGCCATATAGTAGTTTATACTTAAGTACACTCCATGTATACTTTTAGTGAAATGACTGACGAGTCGAAGGGGGTATTGGGGACCATTTCCCTTAGTGTGAGGAGTCACATTATTGCTAATTTCTCAATAGGGGGGCTTCAGAGAAAATCAAGAGAGCATCATTTGTGAGATGGGCTTTGGAAGATGAAGAGAAGCTCACCAAGGAAATGCACAAGGAAGTAGAGACTCGGTTAAGGAAACAGAACTTTGGATTTAGTCCAAGGTCCTGGGATGAGGATGTTCTTGGCCCTGTGTGTGGTGAGAGCCAGTCCATATATAGAGCAGATTGGCAGGAGACCAGACCCACATCTGGGACCAGATCATGACGACTCCAGCCTAGAAAAGAATCAGATGGAGAGTTACTGCTATATGATAAACCACTCTGATCTACACGGATCAGATGCCCTTGAGTTGATCTTGACTCACAATGAGCTGGTGGTGCAATGGTTAAGACCTGGGTGCTCATTGATTAGTGAGTGGTTAGAACACTCAAGAGGATAAGGATCTGGCAAAAATTAAAGCCCAGGAAACCCCATGGGAGCAGTTGCACTCTCTCACTTGGTGTAACATTGAGTATGAAGATGACCTATGGTCCAGGTGGTTCCCGGGTGGACCAACGGACAAAAACTCAGCTGAGTAAGAAATTGGCTGTCCCTGAACTCAATAAAGTTCCAGATGAGATGGTCCATCTATGAAGCCCAACACACCTCACTGGACTTGTGACAGGTTCAGTCTTCACTGGTGCCTCTGGCTGACTCTAATCCCCTAGGGGTTTGGCAGCGCCACGACTTTCAGATTCCTGCAAAGAGTTACAGTCTCAACATCTCACAGGGGCACTTCCCCCTTGTCCTATAGGGTCACTGTCAGCCAGGATCGACTCAATAGCTGTGATTGTGTGACCTGTCTGTAGGCGTAATAGCAAGCTTGCTCATTAAATGCCAGGTTTCACCGGAAGACCAGAGAAGTAGGAGGTATTTATGTAAATGATCCTTGCAGTGAGTATAGGAGAGGTCTGTGCTATAGGAATGGTAGATAGATGCATCAGTGGCCCCAGCAAAGTTAAGAATTCTTATGAAGTTAAGCATTTTGCTTAGAGTCACCTGGAGCCATGAGGGATGAGCATTTGGGGTCAGGTGGCTGGGACTTAACTTTGGACTCAGCCGCAAAATACTGAGATGGAAGGGTGACTTTGGAACCTTTCTTCACCTTAGGGTGCTCATCTGAAAGAGCCACACCATAGGACCTGTCCTATAGGCACATGATGGGGATAGAATGAAATGTTGAAGCACATGGTGGTCCAGTAGATCTGGCCATCTGTTCAGATGGAACTTGACTCTACTGGGAACTCAGCGAGAAAGAGCTGGCATTTCTGGATATAGTCCCTGAGATGAGGTATAATTAAGTGTAACATGAAGTGGACACCATCCAGATGATAAGAAAGTCTGGATGCAGGGACGGTGGGCGCTCTGAAACAGCATTGTCCTGCCTTCTGGTATGGAGGGTGACGGGGACAAGGACATGAGCATTCAGTACATGGTTTGTAATTCTAGAAAAGAATAGAAACAATGACATGAGAAGGCTGAGTCTGGCACTCAGAATGAGGAGGAAATGCAGGGGAAGCTCTATGCTAAGGACCTGTCTGACCACCTGGGAGGGGGAAGAAAGGGAACAGAGTAATTCATAAACCTACTATGTGCTGGGTGCTTCACATTCCAACTCTTGTTTTCCTGAGTGTGTCATAATAGGCATCCATTAAAAATAGAGATTGTGTATTTTTATTTGGGGGGCTCATTTACCTTTTATAATTTCCCACAACTTTTAGTCAACCAAATGTTTTCTCGTTTGTTGACTAAAAGTCTGAATGTAAATTTTTAATGAAAAAGAGGGAGATTTGCACGCCTAAAAATGTTCATATTTGAGAACTGAAAATGGAGATAGGGGTTTAGCAAAGGTTATTCTGGAGTACCTCATTGTAAGCTATTTGGGGGTGAGATGGGTTGAGGAAGAGAAAGTATGACACATGGGGTGTGAAATGTCGCCTAGAGTAGGGACCCTTCATGGAGACAACTCAGACGATGATCCAGAAAAATCTCAGCCAGGAGGAAGGAAAAGGACTCCTTTGATCACTCCCTCACTCACATCAGCGGGGGAGAGTAGGTTGCAAGGGATTGGGATCGGCTGCTAACTTGAAGGTTCACAGTTCAGATTCTCTTGCAGCACAGTGGAAGAAAGCCCTGGGGAACTGCCACCGTAATGTGTACACCCAAGGTGCAGCACCATGGAGAGACTGCTCTGTAATACCTAAGGTTGCCACTAGTTGCAAGTGGCTTAATGGCTACGAGGTTGCTTTGGCTAGTCTCAGACACAAATAACTTTGTTGGGACCGAGTATTAGGGTGTTATGGAGCCCTTAGCACTGGGTCTTCTCTGGAGAAAAAGGGCTGAAGATGGGAAACAGCTTGATGGGGGCACAATTTCCCTTCATCATCTTTTCCTTCAGGAAGATGGGAAGGATACCTTCAGCCCCTATCAGTCACTCATACACACACACACACACACACGCCTATTGGCACACATCCTTGGACTGGATTATATGTGTCCTGATAGACACACACTGGAGACCTGACAGGCACTCCAAATCCCCTGAAGGCATTTTTCTCCTCTTCCGCATCCTAGGGTTCTGGCCTGTGTTGTCCTCCAGTTCTTGCCTTCCAGAAGGCTGGGCCATATTCCCAGTGTGGAAAACCAATGCTGACATTTAATTTAAAGCCAAGATGCTACTTGGTAAATTTTTCTAAGTTAGATCTCAATTCTCCCTAAAGATAGACCTCTTTTGATGATGGTGAGAGTTCTGTGATTTTAACTAGCTCTCAGATGACTCTGTTAGCAGTGAGGACTAGTCAATAATGAAGCATCATACTGCCTGGGTGGCAAAATGCTGGGGTAGAAGTAATACCTAGTATTGCTACAGATGAGGAGAGCAGGGAACAAATAAGGAAATGGACTCCTTTATTCAACAATGATTTATTAAGTGCACTGAATTTGAATTTGGGTATTTAAAAGGTGAATAAAACTCAGTCATGTGATCTTTCAAACACAGAAATCTGATTATGTCGTCCTCTGCTTAGCCTCCTTAATTTGGCCAGTAAGATCATTGATGATCTGGCCTCGCCTTAGATCATGCCTCTTTTTCCTTCTGTCTACTTGGTTCCTTTAAACATTTCCACCAAGGTTTTTCTGAAGTCAGTTTCTTCTCAGGGTAGATTTTTCTCAGCCAAACCATTTTTCCCTCTCCTGGAAACTGGCTGTTTCTAATACCTCAAGTCCAAATTTAAAATATTATCATGCTAAAAGACTTCCCAACCACCTTCGCTATAACTAATTTCCCTTCTCTACCGCAGCACCTGGCTTGTTCTTTCTGAAACACTGATCATACCGTAAAGCTATCCCTTTATTGGGTGACTATGGTGGTTCATGGCTGATGCTAGGCTGGTGCCCAGAAAATTGACAGACAAAGTCTATGCAGAGGTGCTTGGAGAGAAAGGCCTGGTGATCTACTTCCAAAAATCACAGTCATTAAAAATCCTATGGAGAACAGTTTTCCTGTGAAAGCTCTTGAGGTTGCCACGCTACAGGATTAGCTGGATGGCGTCTGGTTTGTCTTTTATTGACTTTGCTACTTGGTCAATACTACTTGCATCTTTGGCATTCACATGTTCCATCACAGCAAGGACTATGTCTGTCCCATGTGTTGTCATATACACCCTGCACCTAACCCAGCCTAAATACAGAAAAGATGCTGAATATATTTTCACACCTATGACCAAGACCTTGTTTGGAAAGACAGTGTTGGGTGATATTATCGGTTAAAATGAGGTCACCCAAGAGCAGGGTGGCTACTTTGTTCACTCTTAGTAGTGTCCCAGGAAAGAGTAGAGGCACAGAGGATGGAGGGCCCTGTGAAGACTTGTGTTCAAACCAAAGAAGGCTTCGGCTATTACAAACCAGGGGAGATGGGGGGAAAAACATCCCCTGGAGCCCTTCAGAGTGCCTGTGGCACTACCAGCACCCTGAGCTAAGATTCCTACCCTCTTGAACTATGAAACAATGCATTTCTTCATTGATATGCCACCCTGTGTGTGCTCCTTTCTTATGGCTGTCTTGGAATCTAATATGGGTTGTCTTAGGGCTTGTGGAATCTACCACAAAGCAGTCATCCTTCTCTGAACTCCGGTGCTTTCTGTGCCTCCTGAAGCACTGTCACAGGAGTTTAGGGAAGTGGGGCAGACCTAGCAGGGATTTGCTCTCAGCATATTGCCTCAGGAAAACCACACGCAGATGGGTTGGTGCTGATTTGAGGAAGCAGAAGGGAAATAATTCATGGCTTCAAAACTTGACATTTTTTAGCTTCCCACCAGATATGTCATGTGTACTATATTTGCTGCACTTCTTGGCCTGCCTTTCTGAGCTCAAGATTTAGGAATTATACTTGACATTTTCTCCCAACCTGGTTGAGGGAGGCAGACAAAGAGCCTGGGTGGTGGGCAGATTCAAACCAAGGTCTCCAAACTGGCTCCACTATTGAGTCACTCAAAGCTTTCAGTCCCTAGACTCCCCTCTGTGAGATGGAAATGATGGCCACTTTTCAGGGACCAGAGGATGTTCAAGATTCCAGTCTACTGTGCGGTAGTTATATAACCTGTTGTCAATTTGAGAGAGACTTAGACTGAAGAGTTAGAGTGTAGCCTGTCAACATATTGAATTTGGGTGACCTCCTTTGTGGGCTCTAGGCAGATCAGTTGCTCCCTGAATGCAGGACACAGACTGGCTACCAGAGAGACATTCTTGTTGACAGGGCTCAGATGCCCCTATTGCCACTGGATACACAAGACTTTTTACTTACTGGCCTGTGATCATCCTTCACTTGGTATCATTACATGTGTTTTGTGAATCTGAAGATGAATACATTGACTGGTATCAGACATATGAGCTAATATCAGACTTATTGACTTGATCTGGGCTGGGTGGGGATGTTTTCTGAATGTTCAAGTGTTCTTGTATATAAAGCTCCTTCTTCCATACATATGAGTAGCTATCAATTTGATTCTCTAGTCAACCTGGACTAACACAGACTATACACATCATAGGCCATCAAGTGTCATATGAATGGCTTGTTTGTCAAGGTTGCAATCATCTCTAAGGAATCTGTTCTGGGTTGTACAACCTTACATGTTAGAAACATAATCCACACCAATATCTGCTAGGGGAAAGGGACACTAAGGACCATTCTATCCCACCTCCTTCTCTTCCCATCAAAATTTGTAGGACTGTTCCAAAGACTTGCTTCTGTAACCCATGCACTGACCTCTTAGGGAAATCATTCTCAGTGTGCAAGATGAAGGTGGAGCCTGGAACATGACTCCAACTCTGTGGGCGCTGCCATTGCAATTATCTATCATCCATGAGGACCTCATCCTGCTGATGAGGTCACCCCTAGAATGGAGACTGGCCTGGTAGATCCTTGGGCCAAAGGTGAGGGTTGGACAGATATAGAAGGTCCACACCTGAGCATTACCTGCAGGGGTAGGAGAGAAATAGTTAAGAGAAGTGTTTAAGAAGCCAATCCAACCATATGGGGACCCCAGGTGGGGTTTGATGGAGGCTACTATTCAGTTGCTACCGCAAAGGTCAGTGGTTCAAGTTCGCCAGCTTCTCTGTGGGAGAAGGTTATGGTGGCTTGCTTCTATGAAGATCCACAACCTTGACACTCCTTTGAGGTAGTTCTACTCTGGCTTGTATGGGTTTGACAGCATTGAGTTTAGGCTCTAGAGAACCTTTCCTTGCAGATATTGACAACGCCTATAGACCAATGTCCGTACACTGGCTGAACTCAGCATCAGGGTTGGACATTATCATGTCAACAGTCAGCTTCACATCGGTGATATTTCATATCACGCATTCTTTTCTATTGAGCCTGGACTCAGAGAGGTCTCAGGACACTAGGGTTCAGAATGCAGTTTCCTTCTGGGAGAAGGGGTGGCTCTTATGTTTCTATGTAGTCAGAGTAACCTCGAGGCTGAGCACTGAGCTCTTCAGAGGAGCTGGAGGACTCAGAGGGCTTGAGGTTTGGAGGCCCATGCCAAGCATGAAAAACTGCATATGTAGACTGTCTAATCCCATTTATTTTTTAAAAATTTTACTAAATCATTTTATTGGGGACTTTTACAACTCTTATAGCAATCCATACACCAATTGTAGCAAGCACATTTGTACGTATGTTGCCATTATCCTTTCCAAAACATTTTCTTTCTACCTGACACTTTGGTGTCAGCTCCTTTATTCCTCCTCTCTCTCCCCTCCTCCCACCCTCATGAAACCTTGATAATTTATAAACTATTTTTACTTTCATATCTTACACACCTGCTGACTTCCTTAATCCATGTTTCTGTTGTTTATTCCCTTTTTTTTTGGGGGGGGCGGGTTGTCCATTGATCATTGCAATCAGTTCCTCCTTTCTTCCCCTTCTCTCCCCACCTTCTGCCTACCCTCATGGTATTGCTGCTCTCAATATTGGTCCTGAAGGGTTTATCTGCCCTGGATTCTGTGTTTTGAGCTCTTATCTGTACCAGTGTACATGCACTGGTCTAGCCATATTTGTAAGGTAGAACTGGGTCTTGATAGCAGGAGAAAACATTAAAGAATTAGAGGAATGTGTGTGTTGCATTGATGCTATACTGCACCCTGGCTGGCGTGTCCCTTCCTTGTGGCCCTTCTGTGAGGGGATGGTTAATTGTTGAACGATTGACTTTGGGTCTCCATTTTGGGCCCCCTTGTTCACATCAGAATGATTGTTTGTTTGAGGTCTTTTGATGCCTGATACCCGATCCCATTGGCACTTCATGACCACACAAGTTGGTGTGCTTCTTCCGTATGTACTTTGTTGCTTCCCTGCTAGATGGCCACCTGTTTGACTTCAAGTCTTTAAGACCCTCTATGCTATCAGCTTTCTTCACGACATTTGTTTAAGCACCCATTTTGTCTTCAGCAATCAATCAGGAAGGTGAGCATCACAGAGTGCAAGGTTATTAGAACAAAGTGTTCTTGCATTGAAGGAGGTCTTGCAAAGAGGCCCAATGTCCATCCGCTACCTTGACACTTAATGTATAAATATATGCACATAAACCTATATCCCTATCATTACATATTAATATATTTGCATACGTTCTTGTCCCATTTCTTGCGAGGTCTACATTTCCCTCATAATGGCTACCACAATCTCACTGATCTTTGCCCTGACTTCTCTCCTCTTCCTTGGGTGTCAATTTGCACTTTTCTCCTCCTTTCTGAAATCCAGGCACCTCCTTCGGGGCAGGCCCTCCTCCAGCTCCTAGTGGCTTGCCTGGCTCAGTGTCTGGAAGTCTTTCCTGGGGGAGAAGAGGAAGTCATATCCTTCCTCCCCCTCATCTCTGCCTTCTCTTCCTGTGGATATCAGCTCTGCCTCCCGACCAAAATTCTGTGGAGAACCAGCCCCTCTCCAGCCCTCCACCAAACCCTGCCTGCCCCTCAGATCTTCTCACATCACACTGCCGGTGCCTACCCCTGGGCTGGGTGCTGTGACCTAAAACTGTCAGCTCCCTCTTTCATGCTCACTTACAGTGCATTGCAAACATATTGTGCAAAGAGCTTTCTTTTAAGGGAAGCATCCACGGCTACCATTTGGTCTGCAGAAACCAGTGTCCTGTCATTTATTGACCCTTCAGAAGAGAGATCCAGGGCTCCTTTCACTGAGAGAGGGGGCTCCGTGTTGAGTCCCTCTAGGTGCGGGCCCACCCATGACTGCTAGAGTCTGACCCCTGGGCACTCTCCCTCAGGGTCACTGACCTCCTCTTTCTCAGTCCCTTCTCCTGGTTACCCAAACTCCCATGAATGCCAAGCACTAGTGTGCCCGGGTCCTGCATAGAGATCTTCTCTATGGCCCCAGTGTTTCCCTAGATGGCCCCTTCCCAACTCTTCCTTTCCTCTAAAACTGAAATGAAGAACCTTCCTCTACCCAGGGCAGTTTTCCTTGATTTTTCCACACCCTGCCAACCCCCCTCCACATCTATCCCATCTGTTTCTCTTTCCTGAGCTCATTTGCCTCTGTGTGGGTCGCCAGGCATTACTGACTGTTTCTTTAGGGAGTTGGCCCCGTGCTATGGCTGTGTGGTGATGGGTGTTCATATTATATCAGAATCCTAGAAAGGATGGCTCTCCTGTGAGACTGTGTCCTTCCCCATCGCCACTTGACTGTCCTCCACCTGAAGCTCAACTCTTCCTGAGCAAACCCTTCTCACTCTGCTCCATTCATCCTCCTCTCCTCCCCCCACACATCCCCTTTCCTCAGCCTGGGCACCTTTCAGCCTGATGGCTTACCTTGCCCTCTCTCTGCCAGGCCTGTGCTTGTGCCATCATCCACTCTCTGCTGGGCCACGCTGTGCCCATAGCCTTTCTTTATGAATTCGTGTCCCAGCACTGGACAATAGCTGAGACCTCTTGAGGGAGTGAGTCTACGCAACTTGTCTTCACCTCTGCCCGAGTCCTCCAAAGGAAGGACTCCAAAGATGCTCCAGAGGGAGAATCTCCTTCAGATCTCTCCAAGGCTCTGAGGTTACCCACATAGGACCATGTGGCCAGAGCCTAGGCCTCTCCAGTTCACCCTGAACCAAACCCATAAGCATCGATAGCCTCAGCAGCATTATCTGTGCACAGGAGAAGATAGCAGAGCATCTCAAAGGCTGAGGTGAGACTGCCTGGTGCTACGTGTGAGTGATGGGCACAGTGTGGAGGGAAATACTCCCCAGCTGGTATTTTCCATGTCCCATGCAAGGGGCATGGAGTGTCCTTTGTCTCTCTTTCAAGGAAGGGGCTGGTTCTGCTCATCTTCATCGGTCAGTGTCCAACTTAACACTTAGCCCAGGTGAAAGTCCTGAACACCTGGAATAGATAAACAGTGGCCACACAAGGGGTTTCTGGCCTTCCTTGTGGGACTAGTCATTGACTGAAAATTGAAAGTGCTGGGACCAACAGGCTTGCTTTGCGTATGTAGGTGGTGCTGGTGTGAGGAGTTGCTAAAGGAGACTTCCTCCTGGGTGGCCTTCTTCAGCAGATGGAACATCAACATTCTGGGTCTGAGTGCGTGGACATGAGACTTTATATATAGTGTTAGGAGGATTTCTCTGGGCTTCTAGTGCTGCCAGGAAGAAACCTTTGTTTTTCTGGCATACGACACAGAGAGCCAGATCCCTGGGCTGGATTTCGCCCCGGGTAGGTTTATGGATGGGAAGCCCAGGCACCTGTCATGATTCTTGGGCATCTAGTGGCTGTGGCTTTGCAGTAAATGTCTCAGCTGCTGCCGGGGTCCCGGGGGGGGGGGACTCAGAGCTGGGGCTTGATGATGTGTTTTGTCATATGTATCAATATTTAAAAGAGAAGCTTCCATTTGTGGGGACTGGCTTGGAAGCTATCGCAATGGATTAGTGGTCGACTCTGCTGTACTCGAGTCAGTTTGAAGTGGGGGAGAGAAAACCCAGAGCCAAGAAGATGAAGGTGAGCCCCGAAGATGCACAGGGCCCACACATGGTGGCTGCCACAGCAGAAGCACCATTGACTGAAGATTCATTGGCTTTCAGGCCCACTTAGCTGCCCACCCACACCTTCTCTACAGCAAAGTCAGCTTGCAGGTATCGGGAATAAAGGGAGAAAGGAGAAGGATCGCTGTGCTTCTTGAAGGGAGTCATTGTCGGCAGTCATGGGGTCATTCCCTCCCATGTTTCTCAGAAAACACGAAGTTGGTGATTTTCAGGGAATGAAGACTCCCCTCTCTGTGAGCCTCAATGTTGTTTTTGTTTGCTCATAAAGTGGAATTCAGGACGTCTGTTTTGCTCATCTTTCGAGGATGTGATGAGAGTCCTGTTGGTCAACGCATGTACCCGAACCCATGACATTATCAACCCCATGTCACCAAAGCGATCGAACACGTGGCTGCTCACCAAATGACTGGTGCTTTGAACCCTGATCATCTGCTCCTGAAAGGTTGCGCCCTTGAAAGCCTGGTGGAGTTGGGATCAACGGTGGCAACTGTAGCCTGCTTTATTTTGTTTTGGTTTGTGTTGATGGAGTGTGGTAGTGGGCAGTGGCAGTTCGGGTAGCAACTGTGGTGATGGTAGTAATGGTGATGAGGGTGCTGATGGTGCTGATGGTGCTGGTGCTGGTACTGAGGGTGTTGGCGTTGATGATGGTGGTGGTGATGGCGGTGATAGTGACTGTGGTGGTGGCAGCAGTAAAAGGATGTGTTGCTTTTACTAGCTGATTGAGATTTTTCTCTTCTTTAATTTGCAGAGTTTGCTTCTGTGTGTGCCCAAGCATGCCCTCCTTCTATGATAACGTGGTGAAAGAAACAAGTAGGTTCCTGTCTCACAAAGACGGATAGTTTATCAGCATGAGAATAATCTGGAGTGAGGGATCTGATAGGATCTCTGGGAATCACATAGGAAATCTGGGCAGAAACTGGAAGATGCTCCAGATTCAGAGCTGGTACCTGTTCAGAGAGCAAAGCTACTAAAATCTGACCGGCTCTCCCTAGAATAGGATGGGGCATAACCCAACTAAACTCAATAGAACAAATAATCACAAACACAGTGGTACGCAGAGCCAGGCATCAGCTTCCACATTCTGAAATTGAATGGGAAGTTATCATAAGAGACCTAAGCCACCTGCTGGGATATCTGAACTAAATGCATGTTTTTGTTTTCAGGCAGTCACAGAAAGAAAGGAAGAAAGAAAGAAAGAAAGAAAGATAGATAGAGAGAAAGAAAGAAAACTAGCATTATTTCTTTTCTCAACTGCTGTTTTCTTTTAAACATTTTATTGTGAATTATGGTGGCAACTTACATTTCAGATCATCGATATTGTATTCAGGAACTTAGACAATGCATGAGACTCCCTAGTAGCGTGTCCTGTGCCATCTTTGATTTCTCATTTCCGTATTGGGGTTGGAACCACCTTCCTTCCTCTTCCCCCACATTACCTGTCAGCCCTATTGCTTGTTCTCCCCTGCCTTGCCCATATCCACTAGCCATCAAGCCAACCAGCCTTGGGTTTGTAAACTTGTTGCTTTGATTTACCTTATGTCACCAGGTCTCATACAACATTCATCCTTCTGTGATGGACTGAGTTCACTCACCACAATGCTCTCCAGGCAGGTCCCCCCATGTCATGAAGTACTTAATCATTTCATTGGTATTATTTACTGATGCCTAGGATACCACCGTGTGCTTGTCCCAAAGTTTATTTCTCCATTCCTCCACTCTTGGGCTCTTGTGTTGCTTTCATTTTTCTGTTGTGATCAGTGCCATGATGAACATGGGTGGAGATATGTTCTTCTGTTCTTACTATGGTTCTTACTTCTTCAGGGTATATACACAGCCAAAGAATTGTGAGACCATATGGGATTTCTGTTCTCAGTTGTTTGAGGTAACGTCATATCACTTTCCATAATGGTTGTACCTTTTGACAGTCCCTCCAGCAGTGTGTGAGGATCCCAATCTCTCCACACTCTCCCCAGTATTTTATTATTTCCTTTGTTTGGATACTTTGCTATCAATGCTGGTGTAAGGTGATATCTCATTCATTGTTATTATTTGCATCTTTTAGAGCCCATCTTCCTCTCGACCAAAGAATTGCTTGTGTGTTTTTCAGAAAACATAGAAAGCTGCCAGTGTTCAGAGTAGATGTGTTTGTAATGGGCTTCTAGCTTGGAGGATTCCTTAAAGCCTCTTGAATCCCAGGAGCAAAAGTTTCCTATAAAATACAGGAGTTGGATCAGATCCACCTATAGAGATTGTGCTAGGCCAAGTAGACTGAGGAAACAAATCCCAAGACACTCATATATGTGTAAGGGAGAGCTTTACATCAAAGAGCAAATGTATACTGAGAAAACATACCAGCCCAGTCCAGATGAAGTCTATAAGTCCAATATTAGCCCACATGTCAGATACTAGTCCATAAATTCCTCTTCAGACTCATGTGGCACATGTAATAATGTCAAATGCAGGAAGATCACAGGCTGGTGGGTGAAAAGTCACATGGACCCAGGGATGGTGGGAGTACATGGGTCTCCACATGGCTCAATGTGTCTTGTCAATAGGAAGGTGAAGCTGAGAGAGAGTGTCCCACCTCCAGGGAGAAAGAGAGGAAGTTCCCAGAATCCCATGAGAAGACCATGCCCACAAGGAGGCATCATCATGCTGTGACCTGATTGACAGGCTACATTCAACCCCTACACTTATTTATCAAGTTGACATGAAATTATGTAACTACCATAGAGTCTTCCCCAGCTTTCTCAGTCCAAGATTTCCTCATGACAAGGGACCGAATAGTTTAGCTGGGAGAGTCTCCATGTGTGGACCCGCATCCTCCTGAAGTGGCTAATGGAGCAGCCATCATAAATTTTAATTATGGCAAGAAAGCAACTTTTTGATTGAATGGGTGAGTGCAAACATTTGGCAACATCCTGCATGAACGCAAATGAAAAGTGATTATATTAGTGCTGTTATTTTTTCCTCAAGAATGACTTCCTTCATGTGGCAATAGGAAGCTTTCAGGAAATTAGTCTTTCTGGCACGGCTGGTGTTTAAGCATCAGAATGAACCTGAATCCAGTCATTTAAAGTAACTTTGTTTTCCAAGTTAATTAATTGAATGATTCTCGAGCACTGACAATGAAATATAGCACGAGAACAGCATGAGGCAGTCCCCCGCTTTATTTAAGCATGAGTCTTGTCTCCTCCATTCCATAGCAGAGGTGTTACCATTATGTGGAATGAAGGATGAGAAAATTAAGGGCTGCTGGGTTTCTTAGGGTCAGAAACCGCCCCTGGCCTCTTGCAAACAACCGAGTGCTTGTCCAAATTCAATGACCCGTGCAGAGGCTAAAGGTGCTTTTTAAGTGCAGAATATGATCTAGTAGCTGTGAGATGAGGCCCCAAATCCTGCCTGTTTAACAATTTCCCTGATAAACCCGTAGTTCTTCTGGTCCACAAGCCCACTTTAAGAAGCAAAGTTAGAACCCATCAGCTTATCTGCACACCAGTTCCCGTTGTCTTTATCCAAGGACTCTCAACTGCCATCTTGCCACAGCTTCCTTTTTTCATGCCCTACTTCTAGCACCTACCTCCCCACTCTCATATTCCTTTAAAAAATGAAAGAGCATAAGAAAATATTGTGAAATGATCAAACAAATCCTACAATTCGATAATTATTATCTTCAAGTAGTGTCCGCTACTTCTCAATCTGTTGGACTCAGGGCCTAGGAAATGGATCTCAACCTCTGATCCCTGAATGACGAAGTCCTCTCCTTCATTTTTGGTCTAGGAACTGGAAAGTTTTGTGTGACACTATCCACCAGGTGTTGTCCATCCTAAAGAACTCTATGTACAAGGAAATTGGGATCTCAAAGTACCACCACCACCTTGGAGGCTAGCTTTCTTCTCTTTTTCATTCCTATGTCCTTGAATCATATCGTCTTCCAGTGGGTTTCATGTGCATTGTATGCTTGAGATCTTCTCTGTTGCTGGTGACCATTGTCATGGTTCTCAGATTCCTTGCAAGGCCATCACATTTCTAGCCCCAGTTCATCTTGCTCTTAGATTCTGTCTGGCTTAACTTGGTTGCACAATTGCGCGCTGTCAATGTGTGGTATAATTCAAGGGTTTCTGGACAGTGAATGGTGCCATTAGACCACTAGGAGTGATGGGGAAGCAGATGAAAGAATCTAAGTAAACTATTCAAAGTTAACAAATGAGTGAGTGATGGACTCCAAAGTCCACGTGCTTCCCAGTCTCTTGCAATTGTTGCCTCTTCTGCTGCTTAAGGTGCTTGAAATACAATCTAGGCTGGAATTCCCAACCAAATACCATTCTCACCTCAGTCTTTGAATTGCTCTTTAGGTGAGAAGCTGAGGATTCACTTTGGGGTGCTAGAGCTCTGCTTCTCCCATCAGTCATCTAGGAACCTCCATTATATGCATTAAGATGGAAAACTCCCAGAGTCCAGGACTCTGACCAGTGTAGCTGTGGCACTGGCAGGAGAATTGATGTCTGGTACCCATGTTGGCCAGATATGGATGCTGACTGCCAATGCAGCCAGATCCTACAGAGCTCTCTCAGCTCCAGGGATTATATCTGTGAACAGACATTTAGATGTGGACAGCATAAAAGCCAAGTGCAGATGTTTCAAAGTCTTTAGACTATGAAGTTGCTCAGTACAGCATCCAGGTGTTCATTGGTGTCTGAACTGTCGTTGCCACAAGAGCACTGGGAATATTAAGTGGCTTTCAGTTGTCGAGTTACCTTGGTCAGTCTGGAGACTGCGATGGAGCGTGTGCATAAATGGTGGCCAGTTTTGTAAGCTCACGATCTTCCTAGACCTGATGTAAGATAGCCCCTCTTATGAACTGAACCAACTGTCTGGGTTCCAAACACATCCCCAACTTCTCGCGTGCCTCTCCATTCTCATAGTCTGTTAACAAAACATCCCAAGTGTCTCTCTTTTTTTTTTTTTTAAATATCACTTACTTTCAAACAGCTGTTGACGAGAGATGTCCCTGTGGGGTCATAGAGCCTTAAACACAAAGGAGCAAAAGAGAGTTGCCTGGAAAATTCTTCGGAATTTCATCTATCACCAGTAACAAAGTGCTTCCCAACCAGGAAGACCCAGTTTCCCATGACTATAAGGCAGAGGGGCTCAGGGAACTTCCGCACCCTTCCCAAGTTAAGGAACATCAGTAGCAGGGCCTCCTGTGTCCCTAACACACTCTGGGAGGCTATATCATATGCAATCATGTGACTGTAGATACTTGGATGATTAGACATCCCTAATGAGCCTAATAGAAGACCCTGACATCTGTTATTTACCTTGGGAGAGTTAGGAACAAATGTGTGTGGGCTAGGCATCATTTGTGCAGCATTTAATGAGGGCTGGGATGGGGGAAGATGGAATCTGTTAAGTCTAAGCACATGGGAATACCATGCTTCCATCATCCAAAGGATGACTCTTTGTTGATGCCCTCCTAGTAGAAGAAGGTGATGGCCACTTGCAGAAGGCGCTCATCATGGGAAACAGATTTATGGAGTACCCATGATATTTCAGTGATAAGCCCTTTGGCCTCTACATATTATTCATGCTCCTATCATACCCAGAATGAACTTGCAGGTAACTGGTCCCTGCTACCTCTTATTTAGTAGATCTGCCCTGAGGTTTGCCTTTCTCACAAGCTCCAAGGATACTGACCCTGATGCCTACCCGAGAGTGTCATCATGACAATCACCCGAGGACCTTTCTGAGCAAAGATGGCAGGTTGAGTACTCAGGAATGACTGACCAAAGCCAGGCCTTTTAGAAGCACCTCCTGTGCATGGGCAACCTGGATCATGAGTAAGGAAGGCCAAAGAAGCACTTCTATATTTTAATTATGATGTTGGGAAATAATATCGGGCATACGGTGCCCGATAATAAGTAAATTTGTTTTGGGTGAAGCACAAATGGAGTGCTCCTTTGAAGCAAAGATGGGGAGGCTTCGTCTCATGTGCTTTGGATGTTATCAAGAGGGTCTGGCCCTTGGAGAACATACCAGCCATTCTGACTCACGTTGAGGCTAAAGAATGGAAGAGCAGCCCTGTGTCTGTACCCTTAGGATGCTTCTCACACCTTTATTGCCACTTTTTGCATGAGCCCTGTGAGTGCTCAGTTTACTTTTGCAAACGATAGATCCCTGAGTCTGACATCCAATTCATATGAGTTGCATGGATCACAGCAGTGACCATTGCTGCTGGGATAGCTGCAATTGATTATCTAACTTACAAGAAATTTCATGTCAGAGATCATCACCACAAAGTCATGGTAAATCTTCATATCCAGAAAGACAACCCTAAGGTGGTACACATTTTCGACATGAAGGACTTGGGAGATAAATCTGTGTACTGCTGCTGCTAGAGATTTAAAAAGTTCCCATTCTGGGATGGAGCGCACATCACAGAGAGACTGGAGACAACACGCGGAACCTCTCATCATCAAGAAGAAAGAAACTTAATGGCCAATTCTGATGCTGCAAACTAACCTGTTATAATGTCACCTGGTTATTTAATTAGAATGAATATCACATCTCTCTAATTCACAGCCCCTGAATTCTACATGTGGTACACATTGTAAACTACATCTCCCACAATCATGGTATTTGCCTTACTTGTCGAACATCGTGGTGTACATTTGTTTTATCAGAAAAGGGGAAAAAATCTCTTGGCCTGTGGATTATTTCAGTCTTTTAAGAATCTGTTTTTTTTAACTCAAAATAATGATAACTGAATGTAATTGTATGTTGATGTTAACATTAAATTATTCTAAAAAAGAATAGAAAGGAACTACTTTTAAGGAGTTTCAAGATTATAAATCTTCTGGAAGCAGATAGCCTATCTTCCTCCTGCAGACTGGTTGATTGGTTCAGTGACCTTGAGGTTAGAAGCTCAACCCTTTGCATCACCAGGGCTCCTGGAGAAATATATATATATATATATATATATATATATATATATATATAGTTATTTTGAATCAGAACCCACTGGATGTTAACTAATGACAACATGCCAGTCCCACTCCAGGCATTGTGATTTATTGAGTCTAGGTTCCTGCTTGGCTGGGGCTTCTTAATAGCTCTTCAGTCAATTCTAACAATCAAGGTAGGAATCCACTGCCTTAGAAGATTATCAGCATGGTGTGTTCTTTGAATGCCATCAGTCGTGTGGACAAGTGAGTCCATTGTAATTCCCACCTCAAGGTGCACTTGGAGTTCAGTCACCACAAGTCACAAGATACGATGAACATACTTGGAAAAACTCTATGAGAATGGAATCTGTAAAGAGATCAACTTTCCGATATACTGCAAGCAGTGGGGGATATAGAATTTCTCCCTCTGTTCACCAACCCTGTTGTGCAAACCCATCCACTCGATACAATGATTTGATGATGTTCAGTCAATATGGATCTACCAAATGCAAAAACCAATGATATATTCTGCCCTTCAGATAAAGCCCCTACAGAGAAACAAATGTTCCAGGGATTATATTAGCTGGCCAGGTTAATTAAAAGTGACTCCAATAATTAGTTTTGTGCATTCAGTACCATTGTTAGTAGAACAGACTCTTCACAGAATGGAAAAAATTCTTAAGTGAAATCTCTTCTGACTTCTTGGTCTGTCCCTGGAACCTGTGTTTTGAAAGGACACGTTCATGCATCCAGAAGTTTCCCCTGATTGGAAAGAAATTCTCCTTTCAGGCGGTTGGACCCCAGATACATTGGGTTGCATATACCTTGGGAGGAAGAGACATAGAGGTATTTGTGTTGTTGCTGTACTATTGAAGTGCTGCAGTGCTTCTGAAAGAGGGGTGAGATGTATTAGTATGCTACCCCAAATGAACAATGAGTAAGTGAATAACCTTCCTAAGAATTAAATAAACTTAAAAAAATGAGGTATGTGAAAAAGACATTATGCGTGGCACAGGGTAGGATTACAGGAAGTGGGTGGGTCCAAACGAGGACTGTGTTTGCACTTGCTAGATTCTCCATTTCTGCATCTCAGCCTCTTGTGAGGGTCATGAGGGCCAAGCAGTAATGTTCTGAGAGGCAGGGCACAGATAGAGGAAGATATTGCTGAGACCCTACCTGGGGTGAGTCTCGGAATTGATAGGGATCCATCTCTAGGAAGACCCCTTGTATCTGCTTCCATACTCTAAAAGTGTAGGCCTGTATTGTAATAATTAGATCTATCCTTCCCGATCATGGTTGATTGTTCCAGATTATAGACTCCTGGTTTAAACCTGTTCATCAAATGGTCTCTCCAGAAAATTAGGACATTGGAGTAGCGTTACACAGAATGTTGGAGAACTGGAGACAGAGGCACTAAATTCATAGGGACGTTATCTGCAGTAGAGCTTTCTGTGATGATGACAGTGGGTTGCTATAACTATAGAAGAGGCTTTGACTTTTGCTCTAACAAAATTTAAAGTTTCGATTGGTGAGCTTGTGGCTACTAGAGTGTCGTGGGACTCCTCTAACTCAGAAAAGCCCCAGAGCTGGCTTGGGGATCTCCTTTCCCTATGTGTGGCCACTCCAACTGTTGGCATTAATTTCACGAGTTGCACAAGTGTTTTTCAATGAAGGCCCCACTTTATCTCAGCTAGCCTAATGAGTCTTGCTTCAGCTCACGTATGCATTCAATTGAGAGTTTAGCTGTGGGGTTCTTTGTGTATGTGCGTCTTTCACTGTGAAACCCTTATGATTTCAAGACTGTTGATTCTTCTTGAAATAGGAGATAACTGGAAGGGTGATGCGGAGATTTATTTAGCTTGGACCGTCCTTTGAAATTAAGGGTCAGTTGCCATTCATCTGAAAAGCTGGGAAATAGGGTGCACATTCTATCTTTTCCCTTTTCCCAATGGGTGAGTGTGGAGATACTGGGATGATGGCCTTCTGAGCTACAACGGATAAGGCGTGGATGTTAGAATATCTTCAAGGTTCTTATGGAACGACTTCTCCTAGACTGTAAGTTGTACTAGACTTTAAGTTATGTAAAGAAGATCAAATCTGGACCAATAAGTACCATCATGATAGAGGGAGAAAAAGTTGAAATTGTCAGACCTTTGTTTGGATTTACAATCAATGCTCAAGGAAGCAGCAATCAGGAGACCACTAGACAGGTTACATTAGGTCAATCTGCTGCACATGCCCCTTTAGAGTCTTGAAGAGCCAGGATGTTACTTTGAGGACTAAGGTGCATCTGACCCAAGCCATGGTATTCTCCATTCCCTCCTAAGTCTGTGAAAGTTGTACATTGAGTAAGGAAGACTGAAGAAAAATCCATTCATTTGAATTGTGGTGCTGTCGGCAAATATCAAAAGTACCACAGGCTTCTAAAAGGATAAAGAAAGAGTGCTCCTTTGGGGCAAGAATGGCAAGGCTTCTTCATCTTACATTCTTTGGATGTGTTGTCAGGAGAGACCAGTCTCTGGAGAAGGACATCATGCTTGGTAACATGACAGGGTAGTGCAAGGAGGAAGTCCATCCAGGGGACGAATTGAGTCCATGGCTGCAAGAAGGGGCTCAGGCAGGGGAACCAAGGCAAGGACGGGGCAGCACTGTGCCATGTTTTGTTCTACTGTGCATAAGGTCTCTCTGGGTTGTAACGGACTTGATGATACCTGCCAACAACAGCATACATTCTATACGGCTGGTCGCCTTCCCACTTCCCTATTTGCTCTGGCATCCTACATCCCACATGGAAATACCACATCCTACTGAAGCCATAAGAGATGCTCTGGTAAAAGAGTGGGTCGATGGGTTGAGTACTGTTAAACTGCTTGCAGACATATCGGAGATTTAAACACACCAGCTGCTCGGTGGGAGAAAGATGAGGCAGTGTGGTTCTATAAAGATTGGCAGCCTAAGCAAGCATTTGGAACGGCTCTCCTCTGTCCTGTAGGATTTCTATGAGTCAGAATTGATGAGACAGCACACTATCACATAATAATAATTTGACCTTTCTAACAAATGCGGACAGCAGGTATCCTTGTCGCAACCCCATTCATTGTCCTTGTCCTCATTGCCACATCACAATCATCCCTGTCATTATCACACCCATCTTCTGCGTGGTGCAGAGGGGGGACACCCAGGTTCAGAGAGATAAGACCAGTGGATTCTGATCCCACGGTTAATAAGTGAGAGAGGCAGAATTCACAACCAGCTCTTCTGACTCTAAATCCTACACTTAGTACAGAAGAACATCTGTATCCGCTTCACATTTTTATGGAGACAGATGAACTACCATATGTTAAATACTTGGGAGGAACAAATGTGAAGCCAATATAGCTTATATTTTAAGAGATTAGAAGGGCAAGAGTGTCATTCTTGTCAGGGTATGGATTTTGAGTTTTGCTCTTGAGAGTCTGGTGTCTGGGGTTTCCTGATGGCATGGTCCTAGGCTAACAGCTAGGCGAGAAGTAGAGCATCCTGCATATTCTGGAGAGCAAGGATCACCTAGAAACCAGATGGCTGTTTTCTCTGGGGAGTAATAAGTAGCCCAGGTGGGTTAAGGACTTGATGGCTATCTGAAAACTTGGACGTTTGAACTCACTCAAGTTGCTTCATGGCGAAAAGAGCCAGTGATGTGCATATGTCAAGATTACAGCCCACAAAGGCTTCTGGGGCAGTTCTACTTTGTCATGTAGGTTCTCATGGATTCACAATCAAATCAGCAGCACTCAACTATAACAACAAATGAAGTAAGAATCATTTCTTTCGGTTAGTCACCTCTTCTAGTCTTCTCACAGAAGACTGTGCCACAACACAGTGCAATCAGTACCCAAATCCCGCGTTTTCACAGGAAGAGAGTTTAACCCAGAGAGATCACGTGACTTGCGCAAGGTCACAGAAGCAGAAATCAGCCAAGCCCAAATCCACACTTCAAACCTGACCTTAGGGCTCCAGTCCCAAGCTGTGAAGTTATCATTTGTAAAGTGTTCTCCATGTGAATTATGCATCTTCAATAAGATCACACCTGGATACAGTTGAATAATCCCTCTGGGTTTTACTGCTACCATATATATAGAGAGAACTGGTGTCTAAACTGGGGTCATCCCAGGGCTTCTGGAGGTGCCACATGAAGTGGCAGCCATATATATGATGAGAAGCCCAGAGAAGAGGAGAACCTCAAGGCTGCACCAACTTCTCTTTCATGTGATGGTTTGAAAAAATGTGTTTTTTTCAAAGCACTTTTTTTTTTCCAAAAAACATTTTGAAACTCCTTTCTATTGTAGCTGCAAGGGCTGATGAACCCAAGACTGGCAGGTCAGACTGCAGGCTCATGGTTGAAGAATTAAATGAATCCAAGATTGGCAGGTAAGACAGCAAGCTGCTGGTTGCTCCCAGGATAAACTGGTAATATGGGAGGTAACTGATCAGTGATATTCAGGGTAGACTAGAGAAACAAATTTGTAACTATGCTTATATGTATAAGAAAGAGCTTTATATAGAGTAATTGTACATAAAGAGACAACTCAGTCCAGATAAAGTCCATAAGTCTGATATTAGCCTATATGTTCAATATCAATCTATTAAAGTCCTCCTCAGACTCACGAAAAACAGACAATGATGTTGAATGCAGAAAGATCACAGGGCAGGGTGGGGTGTAAGTCTTCTGGATTCAATGGCATTGTAAGTTTCTCAGCACAGGCAGGGGTGTCGATGTGGCTTCTCTGTCTCCAGAGGTCTGGTTGCATCAGGGTAGGTCCATGTGGCTTCTCCAGCTCCCACGGCATAGCACCATGTGTCTTGTCAGGGAGTAATCAGAGAGAGAGAATGTCCTCCACCTTCAAGGAGGAAATACCAGAGTTCCCAGAATTCTCAAAAGGTCGTGCCAATACAGAGGCCTCACTGGCCTGACCTGATTGGCAGACTAAACTCCACTCTTAATTCTCTGAAGTTCCAAATCAACTTCAGATTATGTAGCTACCACACTGGCCCAAATCCAAAGACCACAGGATCTGATAGTAAACTAGTAGTAGGATCCAGAACCAGCCCCCAAATAAGCAAGTTTTCCCGGATTATCCACTTATATTGAAAGCAAGTCACACTCTTTCAGACCACTGAAAATTCTAGGCTAGCCAAATTGACACAAACATTAACTATTATAGTTGGGTAGAGAAGTGGACACTTATTGATAAGTTGGAACAAATTCAATGCAGATCTTCCATGTGAGGAGCTCCCCACAGGCATTTGAGGTAGCACATTGTCAACCAGATTATCAGGAGTCAAGAAGGCAAACCAACCGACCAGGTGTTCTGTCTTGTCCGGATACATTACGAGGCCAAGTTATACCACTCTTTAAATGGCAGACTAAGCACTTAGGACGTTCTAACCAAGGCAATGAATGGGGAGACTTTGAAGGTGAGTGGGAAAATGTCTGATGAATGGCTCTCTTTGAGGAAGAGTCTGGCAGTCTTTTGGGAAATGGACTGATTGGATAAGACAAAGTTAGAAAGCATAGCAACTAGACAGAAATGTTTTATTCCATCTTAGCTATTTTTTTCCACTGAAAGGAACAAAAAAAAACAACAACAGCTCCCAATGAACTGCCTTTTATTATGACACAAAAGCCATAAAAGTAGTGATGTATATAAAAGCAGAGCAGGATGTTTTTAGTGGCTTTATGAAATAAAAACAGCAGTAGATAGTTAAAATTGGAATGCCCTGCATCAGGTTATAACCATCTGAGTTTGGAAACTTGCAGCAGCAATGCAATCATATTTTTATAGCTCTAGCGTGGTCCTTTCACTCAGAGAACTGAACTAATGGTGGGTGTGAGGGAAAACCCCAGCAAATCAATGGCATTAAATTGCAAAGGATGGGAGTCTTTGACTTTCAATGGCCCCAGAAGTTGCCAGGTTGATAAAAGAATCCTCATTTCTCCACATCACAAATACATGTACAACCAATAAGGCTTAAGATTGACATTAGGGAAGTCAGGTTCCCTAACACAATGGTATTATTGGTTGGACGCAGTTTTGCTGGGCACTTTGGTACCTATTGCTTCATTTAGTACCTATCACCATGTTGGGAAGATTATTTGTATGGATTCTTAGATGGAGTTACTGCATGAATGAGAACCGTGCTTATAGTCAAACAACTAAGACATATCCCCCCTCCCCCCAACGTACCCAAATGTGTCTCTGTATGCTTGGAACAATAGAGAAAGAAAGAGAGTCAGGAATTGCAGGAGAAAATGGGATTTGTGGGCAATTTCCTTCAGGAACAGCTGTCGCTTTTGCCAGAAGACCAGAACTGGGTGATGCTGGGGTATGCTACTAGATGTTTGATCAAGGATTCTCGAGAAGAATTCTGATTAAAAGTGAAAAATGCCCAAGTGAATTCCAACTTCTCTTGCAATCCAGGTCCTCATTAACCACAGATGTTGGGTGAATCTTTTGATCCTGTTGTCCTGAAATCATCTTGTAAGCCTGAAATATAAAACAAGCAAGAAAACAAATCTCATGACATCTTTTAACCAAAGATTCATTTAGTTTCATTAACAAATGGTGCCTGCCTTGAGCAGCGTACCCTTTCAGGATAATTTATGTGGGCTCAAACTGACAACCACCACAAAACAGATTGGAATGGGGGGGAAACAATGTGGACAAGGAAGGTGAGAAAAGTTGCAGAACTGGAAGAATGTAATCAATGTCTTTGCATTAGACATGGAGGCATGGTTGATGTGGTGGGTGTTCTGCTGTGTGCACATTCTCACTGACAATAACTGAAAATACAATCAATTATCAAGAAAAAAAGATTCCACAAAAATAACCAATGAATGAGTCCCGGTGGCATAGTGGTTGTGTGCGAGACTGTCGCTGACTGGGATAGAGGTTCAATTCCAGAAGCGGTTCCACAGGAGCAAAAACTGGGCCTCCTACTCCCACCACCAGAGGGAAGTGATGCCCAAAAAACAACAATAATAACTGATGAAATTCCTGGATGCACTCTGCAGTGGAATCTAGACCACAAAATATTTTCTGTTGTGGCAGTTACTTAATCTCCTTTTAACTTATGAAGGGGTGGAGTCTCCTTGGAAGGCCAGATATGGTCTCTGCATTTTGACCAGCTATATGGAGTTAAGCTGATGAAGCCAGAATCCAGGAGTGGGAGGAGCCATGTGGAAACCCACAACAGCGCTGAGATGTTTCCATCTCCACTGGATCCACAAGACTTTCCACCCACTGGTCTGTGAAATTTCTGCATTTGACATCATTGCATGTGTTGCATGAGTCTAAAGAGGAATTTGTGGACTAGTATTGGGTCTGTGGGCTAATATCAGACTTATGTACTTGATCTAGACTGGGCTAGGATGTTTTCTCAATATGTAATTGCTCTTTGATATAAAGCTCTTTCTTTTAAAAAATCATTTTATTGGGGGCTCATACAACTCTTAGCACGATCCATACATACATCTACTCTATGCAAAGCACATTTGTACCTTTGATGCCATTATCATTCTCAAAACATTTTCTTTCTACTTAAGCCCTTTGTATTGGCTCCTACTTTTTCTACTCCCTCCCCACTTCCCCCTCTCTTATGAACCCTTGATAATTTATAAATTGTTATTATTTTGTCATATCGAATGCTGTCTGATGTCTCCCTTCACCCACTTCCCTGTTGTCTCTACCCCAGGGAGGTGGTTATATGTAGATCCTTATAATCAGTTCCCCCCTTCTAATCTATCTTCCCTCCATCCTCCTGGTATTGCAACACTCCCCACTGGTCCTGAAGGGATTATCTGTCCTGGATTCCCCATGTTTCCAGTTCCTTTCTGAACGAGTGTACATCCTCTGGCCTAGCCAGCTTTGTAAGGTAGAATTAAGATTTTGATAGTGGGATGGAGGAAGCACTTTAGAACTAGAGGAAAGTTGCATATTTCATCATTACTATGCTGTGCCCTGACTGGCTCACCTCCTCCCCACAACCCTTCTGTAAGGGGATGTCACTTCCCCTGCAGATGGACCTTCGGTCCCCAATCTGTACTCCCCCTTATTTATAATGATATAATTTTTAGTGCTTTGATACCTGATACCTGACCCCTTTGATGCCTCATGGTCCCTCAGGCTGGTGTACTTCTTCTATGTGGGCTTTGTTGCTTCTGAGCTAGATGACTGCTTATTTACCTTCAAGCCTTTAAGACCCCAGATGCTTTATCTGATAGCTGGGCACCATCAACTTTCTTTACCACAATTGCTTATGCACACCTTTGTCTTTAGTAATCATATCAGGAAGGTGGGCACACAATGATATGATTTTTGTTCTTTGACTTCATTATGAGCAATTAGCAATCTGTTTCACAGTTTCCCCTTAGCTTCATTCTTATATTGAGCTTCTCCATAATCTTTTCCTACCGATGAAGTCCATTTGTCTTCTGTGTGTTCTATGTGTGAGAGTCACGTGTATGGTCACTGTTTGTGTTGTTGAAGAGGAGCATTTGCAGTGAATAAGTCTTGTAAAATATTTACTATGGGATCCTTTACCTTGTTTCTATTACCAGTGCCATATTTCTTCAGTTACTGATCTTTCTTTGTTTCCAAATTTCATACTTCCATTACCAGTAATTACCAATGTACCTTGATTGCATGTTCCTTTACATTTGTTCACCTGTTGCAGGTGACACAACTTGCAGTGTTTAGAAAGAACTGCTTCCCATTCATTAGTCAAAGTTACCTGTCTCGGGTCTTTTGTAGGCAGGGATGGAGGCTGACACCTTCAGTAATTACACAATCAGCCGAAGGGTGTCTTAATCAAGATAAATGAGTTGTTCGTGGAATGTCCTCTGCAATGTAATGCATGCTTCACAGATGTTATTTGATTTTTGTCCCTTTCCCTTACCCCACCCCATCCACCATAAGTTGGAGTTACTCAAATGACATCCGAATCTTTCAAGTCTGTTACTTTAAGACAGTGGTTCTCAACCTTCTTAAGGCTGTGATCCTTTAATACAGTTCCTCATGGTGTGCTGACACTCCCCAACCATAAAATTATCTTTGTTGGCTAATTTCATAGCTGTCATATTGCTACTGTTATGAACCAGGCACCTCCTGTGAAAGGGTCCCTCACCCCGAAAGGGGTCATGACCCACAGTTTGAGAAGCACTGCATTAAGGCATAACCGGAAGGTAAGAGAAGGCATCTAGAAGGAAACTCTGTAATTCTTTACTCCTGTACACCAAACTCCTGTGGATGGATCGCGACCCTCATGAACAGGGTGGAATTTGAGTGACTGGACAGGTCTCAGGACTTTTGGTCAAAAGCAGCTCAGTGGTTGAAACCTTGATAGGACTAACTTCTAATCTCTGGAGCAAGCTCATTAAATCCTACTTCCTGAGCTTTTAAGCAGGCCTGCTGGGGCTATGGGATAAGTGCTGGGCTACTGATCATAAGCTCTGCAGTTCAAATCCAGCAGTCACTCTGTGGAAGAAAGATGAGGCTGTCTATTCCCGTACAAATCTATATTAAAAACAAATATATATAGTCTCAGAAGTCATAGGAACCATTTTCCTCTGTCCTACAGAGTCCCTATGAATCAGAAGCAATTCTTATGGCGGTGATTGTAGCTTCAGTTTCTAGCTTCTTCACCTCATACAAATACATTCAAAAGTGAATTTTCATTTAGTAGCATCTTATCCCAAAGAAGGGAAAATATGTATGGTCTTTTCATGTGTTCCGTTAACAGAGAAATGAATGCTGTGAATGCTAAGTGCTATTCTAACCACAGTCAAGGCTCATGGAAGCAGCCGTGGAAAGATCCAATGGCATGTCGCATCCGGTATAATTTTTCCTCGAGGACCTCTTTAACATATTGAAAAGCAAGGAGGCTACTTTGAGGACTAAAGTTTGCCTCACCCAAGTTATGTTATTTTAAATTGCCTCATATGCATGTGAAAGGTAAACATAGAAGAAGAAAAATTGCAGCAGCACCAATGCATTTGATTTGTGGCGCTGATGAAGAACATTGAAAGCACCATGCACTACCAAAAGAACAATGTCTTGGAAAAAATATAGCCAGAATTTCCCTTAGATTTCGAGGCAAGGATGGCGAGACTTTGCCGCATGC
This sequence comes from Nesogale talazaci, assembly GCA_004026705.1. Taxonomy (NCBI): domain Eukaryota; kingdom Metazoa; phylum Chordata; class Mammalia; order Afrosoricida; family Tenrecidae; genus Nesogale; species Nesogale talazaci. Next base: position 106,942 of record PVJH01002113.1, read on the forward strand.
ACTTTGAACATTTTATGAAGAGAGACCCGTTCTTGGAAAAAGACATCATGCTTGGTAAAGTGAGAGGGTCCGTGGAAAAGTGGAAGGCTGTTTCCGAGATGGATTGCCACATTGGTTGCCTGATGGGCTCGAACATAACAATGACTGTGAGTCTGGCAGGGGCCTGAGCGGTGTTAAGTTTTGTTCTCCCAAGTGTAGCTATGAGTTAGCATCAATGCTGCAGCACCCAACAACAACAACAGCAGCCAAGAAATTGAGGTGAACACTAGTGAAGAAAGCGGTTGGAATTGAATGGATTGCTCCCACAGTCAGACAGGAGTGAGAACTCATTGTCCCATGATTCACTAACTGAGTAATGTTAAGTAAGCCTCTAACGTTGTGAGAGTAAAAATGGCGTGATGTCTGTGCGTTATGTGCTTGTTATCAGCTAAAAAATCATAAAATATATTATCAGAAGCAGTCATAGTAGCATAATATCTCATGAACCCATCGCATGCCAAATATTCATAATGCTTTGTGTTCATGAATTCATTCAATCCCTTCAAGCACCTCTTGAAGTAGATTTCCTTCTTAGGAGAAAGAGTGGCTGCATTGTAAAGATAAAGATAACAAGGCCCAGAGTGGTTCCGTCATATTCCCAAAATGGAGCAATCTGCTAAGCCTTGGGCTGCTAACCCAATGGGAGAACGATGAGGCCGGTTGCTTTCATGAACAATTACAGCTTTGTAAACCCCGTGGTGTAATTCTCCTCTGTCCTGCAGGATCATTGTGATTTGGAATTGACCCAGTGGCCTAGGTTTCCACAGTGAGAGTGGCCCCAGTATGGGTACTTCATAGTCTTTATTTTAACCACTTTGTCATGAAATGTCTACACTAGTGGTAAATGCTGAATGGGCAGAAATGCAGGAAGCATCCCATTACTATAGTGAGAGACCATCTAAAGTCTATTGGAAGCTGAGGCAGAATGTATTTTGGGACACAGAGAAGGTAGGTCATGTTCTGCTGAAGACTTCAGACATGACTCATAATGGACATAGAATCTGAATAGAGCTTGAAGAATGAGTGATGAGAGGTGCATACAGGAAAACAGTATGAAAGAATGACTGTATAAATAACAATTTGTTCTGAGTTGCATGGTCAATATCTGTGAAACTCAATCATCAAGCTGTGTCCCACCTGCCTTCCAATGAATAGTACAGCATGATACTGGGCTTCAGGCTCAGCCAACCTTCATCAAATTTAGCTCAACTACTCATGAGCTATGGCCTTGAGCTTCTCTCTCCCAGGCTATCTAGTTGGTAATTGGCCTATTACAGTCACTTCTCAGCACTGCCATGAGATTGAATGAGATGTTGTAGGGAAAGCACCAAAATAGTGGCTACTATAGTTGGATTTCAGTAGATATTAGTTCCCAGGATCAAATCTTTGCCCTGGTTCCCAAGTGAGATCAAGAAGAACTCAGTTTGAAAACTTGGACTTACCTAGTCAATGGTTTCTTCTCATGGTATCTGCCTACCACTGTCAACCTTGATCCTGCATACTTACTCATACCTCATCCCTAGTAGATTCTTGGATCCTTGAGGGCAGATGTCTGTCCACACACATATGGTAGTGTGGTTGGGTTGGACAGTTAACCACAAGGTTTACAGTTCAAAACCACCTATTTTGTCATAGGAGAAAGATGAGACTGCCGGCCACTGTGGAATTTTACTGTTCCAGAAACTCTAAATAGGTGTGTTATGAGTCAGAAACAACTGGGTGTCAGGGGTTTTTCTTTCTGTTTCTTGATGTTTTGTTGTTTGTTTTTGTCTTGTTTATTTAGTACATCAAAATAGCAGGCACTCAAAATACAGCTGGGAAAAAGTTGCCTCCAGTGTAAGCTGTGAAATAATAATATGTATAATTGATTAAAAATGCACAAAGTTGTGAAGGTGGGAAGGGAGGGGTACAAAGAAGAGCTTCAACCAAGGGCTCAAGCAGAAAATGTTTTTGAAATGATGGCAACATGTGCATACATATGCTTGATGTAATTGATGTATAGAATGTTATAAGAGCTGTAAGACCACTCCTACCAATAAATGGTTTTTAATAAGTTGCTTCCTCAAAGAGCAGCTTTGACTTTAATGAGGTAGATGAAGTAAAGTTTTCAGCATTTTCATTTGCTGATGTGGCATAACTCAAAATGAGAAGAAACAGCTGCTAGCATCCCTTAATAATTGGAATATAGCATGTAGGAAGTAAGACTAGAAAAATTGGAACTCATCAAAAATGAAATGGAACACGTAAAGATCAGTATCCTAAGCATTACTAAGGTGAAATGGATGAGGACTGGACATTTTTAATGAACAAACTTATAATCTACTATGACTGGAATGAAAAATTGAAGGGAAACAGTGTTGCATTCATTGTCAAAAAGAAGACTAAGACCTATCCTGAAGTAAAATGTTGTCAATGATAAGATATTCATTTGTATGTTAGGAAGACTGAGGGGACAGTAGTGGTGAAGTGGGCTATGTACTAATCTTCTAACCATAAAGTCAGCTGTTCAAATCCATAAGCTGCCCTGCAAGAGGAATATGTGTCTGTCCATTCTTGGAAAGATTTAAAATATTGGAAACCACAAAAGGAAATATTGTACTCTTCTATATTGTTGATATGAGTCAGAAAAGACTCAAGGGAAACAAGTTTGTTTTCTTTGGATTAGGTAGAGCAGTTAATATGACCGTTATTCAGATTTATGTACCAATCACTAATGCCAAATATGAAAACTTGATTTTTATCAACTTCCTCAGTCTGAAATTGAGTAAACATGCAATCAAGGTACATTGGCAATTACTGGTAATTGAAGTATGAAATTTGGAAACAAAGAAAGATCAGTAACTGAAGAAATATGGCACTGGTAATAGAAACAAGGTGAAGGATCCCATAGTAAATATTTTACAAGACTTATTCACTGCCAATGCTCCTCTTCAACAACACAAACAGTGACCATACACGTGACTCTCACACATAGAACACACAGAAGACAAATGGACTTCATCGGTAGGAAAAGATTATGGAGAAGCTCAATATAAGAATGAAGCTAAGGGGAAACTGTGAAACAGATTGTTAATTGCTCATAATGACTTCAAGTTGAAGCTACAGAAAATGAAAAAAAAGTCTATAAGAGTCAAAGTACAACCTTGAATTTAGAAAATCATTTAAAAATGGATTTGCTGTGGTAATCCTTTGGTAGGCTGGGTTGACTAGAGAAATGAGCTCAATGACATGTGTGTGTATATTCATATAAATATATATGAAAACTTTATATTAAGAAGCAATTTTTTACTAGGAAAACATCCCAGCCCAGTTCAACTCAAGTCCATAAGTTCGATACTAGTCCATAAGCCTCTCTTCAGACTCTCACAGCCACATGCAATTATATAAAATATAGGAAGGCCATAGTCTCATGGCTGCAAAGTTGCTTGAGTTCAAGGTCAGTCAAAACATGCCAGGGCTCCAGCAACTCCAGAAAGCAGGAACATGACGGTAGGGGTGGGGGATGGAGTTTGGGGGTAGTTCACAGGACCCTCCTAATGAGAAAGCTACCCCCACCCCCAAGGGGACACTAACAGGCTGTCACTTGCCTGACATGTTGAATACCCTCCCTATGCTCTTCTATATCTTCAAATTGACATATAATCATCTGCCTATTACAAACACCAATAAACTGAAATCCATTTGATTTGTGGGATAACATCAGGAATTTCATATATGAAAGGGGAGGGAAGCAAAAATTCATTAGGAAGATTAGAAAGAAACTCAAATAGAGTTGAAAATGAATGGCAGATGAGACTCATCCTGGCTCTTGAACATACAGTAGTTAAAGCAAAGGGGAGCAGTGCTGAAGCCAAAGAGTTAAATAGAAGATGTCAAAGGACATTTCTGGAAGGCAAAGTAAAGTATTATAATAAAATGTGCAAAGACCTAGAGTTGGAAAACAAAAACCAAAAGGGACCAAAATTTACTTGGCATCTCTCAAGCTGAACCAGCTAAGAAAAAGCCCAAATCTTAAGTTACCATACTGAAGAATTCTGGGGGTGGGGTGGGGTGGCATTAAACAACATTAACATAAAATATAAAAGTAGATGGCATGCGCAAGTTAGTGTTTCCAAAAGAATTGGTCAGTATTGAACCACTTCTGATCAAGAACCCATGGTATTGAAAGAACTAAAAGTGGAACTGAAAGCCTTTTCAGTGAAAGACAAAGGTCCTGGGTATGAATACAATACTGGAAGTATCCACTGATTTGTGCCAGGAAATATTAGAAGACAGATACATGGCCACATAATTGGCAGAGAACCATATTGGTGCCCATTCCAAAGAAAATCCATCCAACAGAAAGCAAAAACTTGTAAACCGCATTATTAATTTGAAAAACAAGTAAATTGATACTGAAGATCATTTAAAATCTGATTGTAGCAGTACACCAACAGGGAGCTGCCAGATTCAAGGAAGAAAATGATAGAACAAAGAACACCATTGCTGATGTTGGAGGGATTTGAGCTGAACGTGGAGAATAATCAAACAATGTGTACTTGTGCTTTATTGACTATGCAAATGGCATTCAATGGTGTGGCTATTAATAAATTATACACTTTATTGTTATCTGAGAGAACCTGTACACTGACCGAAAGGCAGTTGTCTGAATATAACAAGAGTACATCATGTGATTAAAAATCAGAAAAGGTGTGCCTTAGATAGTATTCTTTCAGCATAATTATTAAATTGGTTTCTTGACCAGATAATCTAAGATGTTGAACTATACCAGGAAGAATGCAGTGGGACATAAGGAAACTAAAGTTGTATTCAGTTTAGAGGAATTCTTTAGTAATCTATACTATGCAGATGATGTAAACTTACTTGCTGATAGGTAAAAGGTAAAAGGATTTGAAGATCCCATATAGGTTTCATTATGGATTAGATTTCATCATAAACAAAAGAATGCCCCTCACAACTAGACTAATATGACAGATGTTCAACATGTTCAGGGAAAAAAGAAATTGAAAAGATAACGAAATTTCTCTCTGAATGCCTTAAACCCCCTTCTATGTAACATCATGTTAAACAAAGAAAATATTGACTTTGTCAAGAATTTCATTTATAGTGAAGCATGATTGGGTCCACAATCAACACCCTTGAAAGCAGCAGTGAAGAAATCAAATAAATTATTGCGCTGGGAAAATTTCTGTGACTGAGCTCTTAAAAAGCAAAGAACATCACTTTCTGAACTAAGCTGCCACTGACCCACGTCTTATTATTTTCCATTGTTTTATATGCTTGTGAATACTAGACAATGTATAGAGAAGACTAAAAAATGTCTTTAATGATGATGTGATTGAAGAGCATTGGAAGTACCAAGTACTGATAGGAGAAGGAAGACATCAGTGTTGGAAGAAGTACGAGCAAGAAGGAGAAGCTTTCCTCTTCTGTAATTTGGACAGATTAATTAGGATGGGCCAGTGTCTGGAAAAAGACATCTTGTTTGGTAGAGGGCCGGTGACAAAGATGAAGGTCATCAGTTGGATTGATCAACAAAGGATTGTAACAATGGGTTCACACATAGTAGCGCCTTTGAGGATGGCACTGTGTCTTCCTGTTGTTCCAAGTGTGCCGTGGGTAGAAAGTGACACAACAGTACCCCAACAACACCAGTGTCATCAAGACCCACCTAAGTTCATCTAGAAAAGCATGCTTAATACCTCCTTTGGACTTTTCCTGTATGTACATTTCCCCCCTAAAACTCTAGCACCTTCTATCATGGGAGAGAACATTTGTTATTTCTGAAGGGTGTAATTCCATGAGAACCTTAGCTCCTTCTAGAAAAACTGCCTCGCTACTCATTTGACATAAATCGTCTCCACCGGATGGCTAATAGGGTACAAGAGGTCTAGTTACAATTGCACTTCAGACAAATAAATGATTTATAACCTTAAGTATGTGATATTTGGGGAACACATGATTTAAAGAAGAAACAGCGATGTTCATTGAAATGCAAAATTAACTGGACAGCCGGGAGTTTTAGTTTGTGAAGCAAGGTAGACCTACTGCTAACATCTGAGAGCCCACGGGGGCAGCACATCAGTTTTGAAGTCAGACAGACCACATACACACACAGTAATATTGTTTTCTACTAGAAGGATTCTCAAAATAAGAAGTAGTCCTAAAAATTTGAAGTGTGGTCCATTGCCATGCTGGTTCCAGGGGACCAGAATACTTCATGAAAACACATTTCTCTGTATGGATTTTGGCCCCAGGGATCGTAAAAGAGATGGTTCAAATTTCTGGATAGACTAGAGAAACAAAATTCACAGACATACATATGCATAGAAAGGAAAGATTTATATACAAGAGCAACTATACATCAGGAAAACATCCCAGCCCAGTCCAGTTCAAGGTTATAAGTCCGATATTGGTCCATATGTCCGATACCAATCCATAAGTCCTCTTCAGACACATGAAGCACATGCAGGACAGGAAAATCACAGACCAGTAGGTTCGGAGTCTTGTGTATCCAGTGCTGGTAGAAGCATTGTGGCACTGGCAGGGGCCTCTCTGTGGTATCTTAAACATCTCAGTGCTGGCAGGAGTCTCTACTAAAGTGACCAGATGTCCAGCTTTTTAGAAATTTAACAACATCTTGTGGCATTTTAAAATTAAATAAATATATTACAATACTATTTTTGTGTTCTATGAACATTTTTGTTGTTCCATATAGACCAAATTTTTAATCAAGAACCTCCCCCTCACCCTCAGTCAATGGTGGCCTGCTTAAAATCTGGTCATTTTATCTGTGGCTTTTCCAGCTTCAGAAGTCTGGTTCCATCAGGCTTTTCTTCCAGCTCCTCCAGTTTCTAGGACTCAGGGTCTATCAGCATGCTGCCATGTTGTCTTGTCAGCTGCAATGTCTCTCAAGGATTGAGTAGTTATAAGTCTCTCATCTCCAATGGGGAAATACGGTCGGATTTCTCAGAATACTCAGGAGAAAGCCATACCCCTACAGAGGTCTTGTTGGCTGTCTCCAGACTGACAGGCTAGACTCCACCCCTGCACTTCCAATGAAGAAATTGACACAAGTACAGGACTGACACACTGGTGGAGGTGCATCCCAGGTCCATCTCACCCAGCTCATGTGATTTACTTCAGCCACAGATCGCTGTGAAGCAATCATGTAGAAGTGATCATCCTTGGGGCTCAATATTTGGATCTTGAGATGAACGCCAAATCTTCAAGATACGGGCTGAGTCATCCCCAGGTACACAGGAGCGAAAGAGAGGCTTGCTGGAGTTATGCATTCTTTCATCAAATCCCTCAGCTTATAAGAGGCAGAGCTGGGGTCCCAAATCCAGCTGGACTTGACAATGGACGTTTCTCTTCCCAGCTTCAGCTTGTGGCTCCTGCCTAGTTCATCGGAACAATATAGAGCAGATAAAGAAACAAAGGATCTGACTTTTTGCACCACAGGCATTTCTCTCTTGCCACCATGGAAAGGGGGGAAAGAAACAGAGTCTTGTTCCCTTAGGGACACGCGCCAGGAATGTTTGCTTGACTAGACACACAATGCTAAAGGACTTAGTGTTTCACAAGACACTCCCTCTTTGGCCACAAAAGCCATTTAGTGCCCATGTGGTTTCAGGACAGCAGGTCTCTTGTACCAATGCTGACAAATCCCCTCAGGAAAGGGTTCTGTTCACTGCGGCCTGTCCACACAGGCCCCGAAGGTAGTGATGGAGAACAGTGGGGTCTGGCACAGTCTGGAGACTGAGAACTGGACCAAGCTGATGACCTCTCACCTGTTGTTTTACGGAACAACTTCCTGTAATGCCACGGACTGGCCCACAGTCAGAGCACAAGGATGCTCCCAGGTGGTCACAGAAACAGAAGGAAGAGTCCTCCAAGCCCAGACGGGATATCAAATTGAAGGAGCCCTGGGTGGCATCATGGTTAGGCTGTCAGTTGGAAACCAGATAGTGATTGGTTCAACCCCCACCCAGGGCTCTGGGGGAGAAGAGACTTGATGGTTTGCTCTGGTCAAGATGATATAGGGACCACTTCTACTCTGTCATCTGGGGTTGCTCTGCTCCATCTTGATGATGCCCAGCAAAAGTATCCAGAACATTGTATCTTGGTGGGAACCCTGGAAAGGCAGCCATGGTTCAGTAGCTGACCTTTTAATTCCTGGCCAATGCACCTCATGCATCTATCAACCTGTAGGTTATTATGATGGTGAAAAGATCTCAATGCTGCTTCTCAGTGTTGCTTTCAGGCTCAGATGGCCTGGGGGTGGGGGTGAGGCAGGGAGATCCCTTTTAGTTCTGTTGTTCTTGGGTTTGCTAACAGTGCTCATGGCAGGTTATTGAGGTAGTTCAGAAGCCTCACCTGCTTGGAAGAGGCCCTGATGGTGGGGTTGGGGTGTATCTGTGAAGAACAGTAAGGAGACCTCACAGGAGCACTTCGGTGTAAGGGAGGGAGATGATGGAAAATAGATGGTGTGAGGACGGCTGAGTGAGGAACCTGTGGCAGGGTCTGGACTAATGGTTCTCAAGCTTTGGAAGTTGAAAGACCCTTTCATGGGAGTCACCCATTTGATAACAGTGGCAAAATTACAGTTAGGAAGTAGCAATGAAAATAATTTTGTGGTTGGGTGGTCACCATCACATGAGGAATTGTATTAAAGGGTCGTGGCATTAGGAAGGTTGAGAACCACTAGGCTGGACCAAGTTGAATCCGGAAAGAAGTAGCATCAACTTTAGGAAGCTTAGGATGGGAATCTTCCTAACACCCAGGCAACTGGGACTCCCCATCTATGCAGACTGCAGCCAGAGGCTGATGGTATTTGCATGCACCCTGGGATTTTCCTGTCCAACAAGAAAATGGTAGAGCCAGGAATTTGACCTCTGACTCAATCTGGTCAAGCGCCTGCTAATGATACTTGTTAAAATGTCAGCATCCTTCTCTTCCATGGGAAATACCTTCCTTTCCCAGGCCCTGGTATGTACTGTCCCAGGAGGGAGTCAAGGGGTCAATGGCAGTGATGGTGTTCCTTTCCTGCTGCTCTGGGGTCTGACACCTGAAGGCAGGAAACTTCTTGGTGGACTATGGACATAAACAGCCCCAATGAGGCCAGCAGATGCACGTTTTGAAGTATCTTTCTCTAGGCCTACGGTCGGCGTTGTTTTCAACAACATATTGTTGGGTGCCACTGAGTTGATTCCAACATATAAGGGGGTACCCAATAGAAATACAATCTTTTTTCCAAGCTATGTATTTACTTTTTTTTTTTTTTTACAAAACAATCTTATCACCTTCAAAGTACTCTATATCTGTCAAATCTGTGATTCCATTCTTGGGAGCAATTTTCAAACTCATCTATTTGGATGACTGACAGCACCTCCCTCTTTTTTCTTTCTTCACCTCTTCTATGCCATCCTTTCATGTTCTCTTTTTCTAGGAAACAAAAAGAAGTTGCATGGAGTGAGATCAGGTGAGTGGGGTGTGTGGGACAAGAGAGGAATGCTGTGTTTTGCCAAAAACAGGTGCATTGATGGCTGCCTGAGTAGGTGCATTGTTGTGGTGGCAAAACAAGTTCTCTGTCTACCACAGAACAGGTTATTTTTTATTTTTTGGTCACATACTGTTATGCAATCTGTTCAGAACCTCTAAAAAGAAAGTTTGACTAACAGTTTGAACTAGAGGAATGAACCCCAAATGCACTACATGTCAACATTTTGGTCCATTTATGAACGTCCAGTACTAGATTTGTCATCAATTGACATTTCACCTTTTTTTGAAATGAGAAAACCACTTGTACACTTGAGTTTCTCCCGTAATGCTGTCCTTGTAAGCTGTGTTCAACACAAGAGCAGTTTCTGCAGCATTTTTACCAAACAGGAAACAACATCTTACATCTAGCTACATGCTGCTCTTTTAATAAGCCATCACAAAAAAAAAGTTTGAGTGAAACCACTTTTATGAAAAAGATTCACTCTGACTAGAGAGAACCTTTGATCCCCCTCCCCAGGTGATGCCACTGGGTGCACTAACTCAGAGTGAGTTGCCTGATGCTTGTGTAGCGGGACAGTTCATACTACAAGTGCCTTGCTTCCCCCAACCCATTTCTGGTTTTTTGGTACCGCCTCATATTGTCACTCTATATGACAGAGCAGAACTGCCCCCAAGAGTTTTCTATACAGATGCAGACTTCCGGGTCTTTTCTCCTGTAAAGCCAATGGAGGGGTTCACCTTGATAACCTTTTGGTTGGAAAACAAGCACCTCACCATTTCACTACCAGGGATCCTTGTGACAGCAAGATTGACACCCACCAAACAGTTGCTGCCACGGTAATTCCTTGTTAGCGATCAAGTTATTAGCTTTTTGCACCACTTAGGACTTCTAGTTTCAATATCAATTGTCATGGTGAAAGCTGTGTGTCTACTTGACCAGTTCTTGCGTCTCTGGTTTGGTAGTTACGGGGCAGTCTCCCACATTGAAGAGTTTTGCTGTGAGCAGCCAACCTTAGGGGTGTGGCTTGCCTCTGATACATGCGGACATTCAGTTCTATGGCTTTTCGGTCAACCTAGAGGTTGCATCTGGCTCCTTATCATCTGACCGCTGGTTCTTTGGAATCGAACCAGTGTCCTGCTGTCCTGCCTCCCCAATCTTGAGATTGTCAGCTTTCATAGTCTGTGAGCCAGCAGCCTGCCATTGTATCTTCCAACCTGGACTGATCAACCCCTACAGCCACATGAGGCACAAAAAGCCTCAAGCTTGGTGTCTGACCCATGGCTTTTGGGTTTGCCAGCCTCTACAACTATGCAGAGGGCCATGTAGCTGTGATAAAATTCTGTTTCTCTCTATCTGTTAATGTCCACTGAGAGGTTACTGTATATCAAGCTCTGAACTAAGCATCTCTTGAGTATTTTAACCCTCATATCTTATTTAATCCTTCTGACTTTATGAGGTAGCTTCAGGTGCTTAGGAGAATTGAGTGACAGACCCAAAGTCACAGTTTCAGTTATAGGCTAAGCTATGCAGTAATAGGTAAATACCGCAGCTGCCACTTTCTGGAAATCAGCCTAGTTTTATAGAAATTCTCCATCAGGATGGCGTGGCTCCCCAGAGGACATGGGTCAATATCTTCTGGCATTTTTGATAGTCTTAACTGGGAGTGGCAGGAGGTGGGGTTATTGGCATTGAGTGGGTGGAGGTATCTATGCTACTCAACCTCCTTCCATACCCTGAACAGCCCTCAAAAGAAAGAATGATGCCATCGAAAACAGTAGTAGTTGAGAAAGCATGGTGCTTAGGACAAGGGAAGCATTCAACTGAAACAAAGGTAGTTTGGGGAAGGAATGTTTTCTTTCATTGTTTTATTAATTTCTCCATTCCCCTGAGAACTGGAATTTTCCCTTGAAGGGGTTAATGACACCACTGTCCATCCCAGTGTAAAGAGGTGGGATGCTTTTGCTCAGACCCTCTGGTGACACAGCAGGTGAAGCTCTCCATTGCCTATCATAAGGTTGGCAAGGTAAACCAAACGGGCTTCCCTGAAAGGAAAAAAAATTCTGACCTACAATGTCTCTGTGGGTCAGAATGCAGGTGAGGGCAATGGGCTCTTGGCTCAGCATATGCCTTCCTGGGAAGGAAATCAGCTCTGGTTGTTTTCGCCTGCATGAGAACTAAACTTGGATGGAGGGGGTTTTCTTGGGAGGATTGTGTGTTTATGACGACTTCTTAGGAAAATCACTGCGTGGACTCCTTACCTCAATCTGCAGTGGCCACCCTAAGGAAATCAGCGTGATCCCAGAGAAAACAATTAGAGCCATGTGGCTTTCCATTCACCGCTGCTTTCAGAAGCACTGCCAGACATTTGAGATGCAGACAAAGGGATCATTCATACCCAGTGCCCATACAGAGGGGGGTCACTGTGCCCTGGCTGAAGAGAGGCAGGCAGTCTGCTGGCACCCATTACCAGGCCTTTATTAATAGGGCAAAGGGGAGCAACCAAATACTGCCACTGACCAGTGAGAAATCCCCTCCCTACCTCACTGTCCCCCACCCCCAACATAGCCCTCCCTCTGTGTCTGGGTCTTGGGCATGAAAGGGCTCCATACTTAATTAGTGTGAAAAAGCAGAAGTTCACAGGGCATTTCTAAAATCATGTTATTAGGGACTCTTACAACTGTCATTACAAACCTACATCAATTGTATCTGACATATTAGTACATATATTCCATAGTTCTTTTCTAGACATTTACTTTCCATTGAGCCTTTGGGCTCAGCTCCTGATTTTTTCCTTCCCAGGCCCCCAAACCCTCATGACCCCCTAATAGATGGTTAATTATTTTCAAATCTCCTGTGGGAGTTTCTTTGCCTTAGAGAAGACTAGAGCAGTGGTTCTCAACTTTCCTAATGCTGTGACCCCTTCATCCAGTGCCCCATGTTGTGGTGATGCCCCACCACCACACAATTATTTTTGCTACTACTTCCTGTTATGTTTCTATATTGGTATGAATCAGGAGACCCCTGTGAAAGGGTTGTTTGACCCCCCCCCAAAGGGGTGTTGACCCACAGGCTGAGAATCGCAGGAGTAGAGGCTGCCAGTCGGGTGCTGTGGCGTGGTGGAGCCCCACAGCGGTTCCCTTGGCAGATGATACTGATGGTGAAAGAAGTGCCAGTTCTACTTGATTCAGACCAGTGGAGCTGATAGAAAGCATGCATGCCCTATTTATTCTTAGGGGTTGTTAGAGATCCTGAGGCTTTCTTCATCAGAGTGATTCCAACCTAGGTTGGAGATTTCTTGACAGGGAAACAAAGAGAGGGTTACAGAAAGAGACAGAGGAAGAAGAGCAACTCAGCTCGGTGTACGGTGCTCTCCTGCTCGGGAGTGAAAGGACGCAGATCCACAAGTATGGTGCAAAGGATTACCAGGTGAGCATTGATGGAAGGGATGGAAGCACTGTTCTAAGCGGACACACAGAAAGTATCCAGCCAGGTATTGGAGCTGACTCAGTGGGAACCAGAGGGATCAAAAAATACCACGCCCAATTGAGGAGCTCAAAGTTTACTAAATGATTCATGGAATGGGCACATGAAAGACTCATGTCATTGTCCCAAGGCCTGGAGAAAATATAAAATGTCCAATCGATATGGTGACATACATTGTTTTTTGTTTGTTTTTGTTTTTTTGGGGGGGGCATCACTGCCTCCGGTGGTTGTGGGCACTACCCAGTGCTGCTCCTGAGAGCCGCCACTGGATTTGAACTGCCAAGCCCGCGGGTCGCAGTTCCGCACTCAACTCCTGACGCCATACATACATTGTTTGAAACATAATTTTATCGGAGGCTCTTTCAGCTCTTCGAAGCACACATCCATCGTAGAGCATAGCTGGGTTAGCACACATGTCTCACACTGATGCCAGCCCTCTCTCCGGAAAGGCAGTTTGGGATTGCATCCTCATTTGAAGTTGGTTTTGATTGTGGAATGCATCCTTCGCTTTGCAGGAGTAACAGCTTTCTTTCTCTTTGTACACAGTCTTGTATTACGCGCTGTAAGCTTCGGGGAGGATATTTGGGAAACAGTAATTTTGAGAGCTTAGAAAAAGTATAAGCCAAAGAAAACGATTGTGATTCTTTCCCTTGGAGAAGATTACTGGGTAAATGCTGAGTTGTAACAACTTGGATCGAAAGCTGTAAAAAAAAAATAAATAAATAACCAAACAAAGGGCAGTCAAGCCCAGGGCAACTTGTAAGTAAAGGGAAATGTCCTTGCCTTTTAATTTAAAGCAAGGCAGCCAGACAGGGTGTGTGGAAGGTGAAATTTAACGATGAAAAGTTCAGAGGCCAGCACATGGCCCCCATCCTGCCCCGTTTGGCCTATAACTTTAAAGGCAGTCTTGGATAGTCAGCTCTTTTCTGAGCCACTCCTGCAGAACAGAAACCCCCCCCCCCCTTGGTGTTCCTAGTGTTCTGAGAACTCTATCCCACGAACTGTTGTCATGATCGGTCTTCTCCTTGGTGATCTTGTTTCAAAATCCAACCCACACATCAGCTTCAGAGCTTCGTAACCCTCCGTGATGGTACCTCACTCAAGAAACTCCGTGGCTTCTAAAGAGAAAAGCTGCCTAACTGTGAAACGAATACAAGCGTGGTGAGCGGTTTGAACTGCCAGATGCAGTCGATGTTCTGATGCTCTGAAGTGGCACCGCCACACCCCTCAATTTGCAAGACAAATAAAAGAAGACGCAAAAAGCTAATCCAGGAGCATCGTCATCCCAATCTGTACATTCACTGGTATTTTGTTGGTTTCTGCTCGCATAGTCATGGACTAGTCAAGAGAGATGCTGGAATAAAAGTGAGAGAAAAGGAGGACTCCTATTCTTCTCTGTTCTCTTCTCTCGCTCTCCCTTCCTGGAAGCAGGTACAGGCAAGCTATATATAATATTCCAAATGGAAGCACAAAGTCATGCCAACCCTATTGCCATCATTGAGTCTCTTCTGGTTCATCTTGACCCCTTGGGGGCGGCGAGGAGAACTGCTTTCTCAGTTGTTTACATGACAAAACCTTCTTCATTCACTCACTGCCACTGACGGGGTTTCCAGCCCATAGCCATCCACCAGGCCACACTAGATTTCTGGGGTCTTCCATCATTTGGGGAGTAGAAACCCCCCATCTTTGTCCCTCAGGGTAGCTAGTGGTTTCAAAATGCTGACCTTGTGGTGAGCAGCCCTGTAGATAATCTCTCGTGCCTCCTCCTTTATATTATGGCCAGGGATACAAAATTAATATGACAGAGTTCCCAATTCCCATGACTTCCCAATTTATTGTGGTGAAGGTCAAGTCGATCCTGCCTTGAAATAAAATCTTGGATGTCTCTGAGCCAGATGGGCTGGGGGAGATGTCTGGGAAATCTGCTTGGGGACGTGAAGGGCTGGTTTGGAGTGTGAAGAGTGAGCAGCGACTTGGAAGGGAATGCAGAGGGAGTGGAAATACACTGAGGAAAATTCCACTCGCTTCTTTATAATTGAAAGGAGGTGTCTTTATGAACAGATACTAGAAAGAAAAAGATGTCTGACAGTGTGGTAGTAAAGAAGGCTATTTTCAGCCATGAGGGTTTTAACCTCATCTGACCATTAGAGGGAACCATGGGAGAATGAATTGCTGTGATCCAATTGGTATTTCAAAATGTCACTCTTGTCTCCTTGGCAATGGGATCAGAATAGGGACACATGGCACAGGGAGGCCAACCTGTGCTTGTTACTATGCCGTGAGCGAAAAGCAGTGGGGAAAAATGCAGGCCCTGGGCATGGGAGACAAGAATAAAACTCAATGGAGTACTAGCATGGAGGTGCCTCAAATGAGACAAGATGGTGGAGGAGAGGGGAGGAGACAGTCAGGGTACAGTGTAGCAATGATGAAACATACAAGTTTCCTCTAGTTCAACGCTTCCTTCCCCCCAACTATCATGATCCCAATTCTACCTTACGAAATTCGGCTAGCATGTACCGTGGTACAGATAGAAACTAGAAACACAGGGAATCCAGGCCAGATGAACCCCTCCATACCAGTGGTGAGAGTGGCGATACCAGGAGGGTGGAGGGAAGGTGGGAAAGAAAGGGGAAACCAATCACAAGGATCTACATATAACCCCTCCCTGAGGGACAGACAACAGAAAAGAGGGTAAAGGGAGATGTCGGACAGTTTAAGACATGACAAAATAATAATAATTGATAAATTATCAAAAGTTCATGAGGGAGGGGAGAGTGGAGAGGGAGCTGAAAAGATGTGGAGCTGATGCCAAGGGCTCAAGTAGAAAGCAAATGTTTTGAGAATGATGATGGCAACAAATGTACAAATGTGCTTGATACAATGGATGGATGAATGGATTGTGATATGAGTTGCCTGAGCTCCCAATAAAATGATTTTTTTTAAACAAAGAGAGAGGCCAGATGAAAGACTGCCTATGGGACTGAATGAAAGAATAAACCATACTTGTTCTGTCCTTACATAAAGCGGTGACATCAGAGAAATCAGTCTCGAAGTTCATTTTGATAAGTAATGCTTGTGTAAGGACCAAATGTCCCCCTCATCTCATAAAGACTATCTCAGGGCAATTGTTTGATTCATTTATTGGTTTGCTTTTATCAGATGAAACACCATTTTAAGAAGATGAAGTTAAACATGTACCTATTCTTTTACAACTGTAAATCAATAGATTGTTTTGTTCTTTTTGTTTTCTGTCTAATTTTTTTTGTCTGTTGTCTTGTACAGATCATAGCATGTTGAATAAAGAAAGAGTTTTAATGGGCCAGTCAGCCTGAAGGCTTGTAAACTTACTGCAATAAAAATTTTGTTATCCCTCTTTGGATTACTTTAGAAAACTAATCTACAAACAATAACATTCATATATAGAATGAGAAATACGTACTTTGGTTCTAACCCAAAATATTCCGAAGAGGCTTTTCTACTCCTAGTATACTCAAAGTGGTTGGATAATTTCCTCCCTTGGACCATATATCCCTCTCCCCCGACAATGCATTTTCCTGATGATGTTATCCACTTTAGTGACTTGATCACTTATGATTCAAACAGGTACTGGTTCAGACAGGTTAGAAATGGCAGCATCTTACTAGGACATATTTATAGTTTCCTGTGGGTCTGCTTTTCCAGAGAAGACCTTTATTTTTAATATATCTTTTCTTGACATTGTTAAAAACTTTCCCCAGCTCTCCGCTTGTGTCATACTCTCTCTCCCAATGTTGGTGCAGAGCTTGCTCCATGGTCCAGACCTATTTTTACACTGATTAATGAATTAATAGAAGGGACTGTGGTAATTGTCTAATTGTCAGTTTAAGTATTAATCGTGCGGGAGTGCAGTCTAGCCTGTCAATCAGATCACAGCCAATGATGTCTCTGTGCCGGCATGGCCCTCTTTGGAGAATTCTGGCAAATCTGGTACTTCCTCCTTGCAGGAGGGAGACACTTCCCTTTCTCTGCTGACTTCCCTGGGAGACATTGCAGCTCAGAAGACACACTGCCCTAGTCCCCTGAGCTGGAGAAATTACATGGACCTACCCCAATGAAACCAGATCTCTGAAGCCAAAGAGACCATGGAAAGACCCCTGCCAGTGCTGAGATGCTTACTGTGTCACTGAATCCAAAGACTTTCAACCCACTGGCTTGTGATCATCCTGAATTTTACATCATTGCATGTGTTTTGTGAGCCTGAAGAGGATTTTTATAGGTTGGTATCAGACCTATGGGCTGAAATCAGACTTATGGCTTAGACTGGGTTGGGGTGTTTTCTTTATGTATAATTCCTCTTATATTTAAAACTCTTTCATATACATAAGCATGTTTATGAATCTGTTTCTCTTGTCTACCCAGACTAACACAAGGACTAACAAGGCCATGCACTTGTTACCCTTCGGAAAAACCAACCTCCTCTTCCAACATCAATCCCCTAAAATTATCTTCCTTAGAAAGACTTCTATTTCTAAATCACTGTGTGATTGAGGGCATGTGAATCAATGACTGCACCTCAACTTCTTCACTTGTGACAGGAAAATAATAGCATAGACCTCACAGAGATGTTATACTGATTCTGTGATGAATACGAAATCACTAGACAGTGCAGCAGTCAGGACAGGTTAGACTCTGCTGCAGTAACAACCAAACTTCCATTCACAGTGACGACAAACAAGAACACTTTCTTTCTTTTGCATGTGACATGTCCCATCCAATTTGGCAGGGGAAATTCCTCTTTGTTGTATTCCATAAACTATTGGATAGGGGAAGTTCTACATGCCTGGATGGATGGGAAGGCTGAATATGTCAGTATGCACAAAAGATCTACAGACTACCTGAAACAGTTCAACTGACTTCTGCTATTAAAAAATATACCTGTATGCATAAAAATGAGCAAAGTATGTAAAATACAGACACATCTTTGTGAAAAGATCATTGTGTGAATGGGTGTATATATAAATATACATGCATGTGTGTGTGTTGTATACTGTGTATTTATTTATGTTTGGTTCTGAATAGGGAGGTGAGGGGAGCGTAAGAAACATCGGCAGCCGTTATTGACTTTTGGCTGTGTTAATGATATGCCAGTTTGCTATAAATTACCAGAGGTTAATGGGGTAAATAATTGGTCTGAAAAATCACTTAATGATGCGTTTTGCATATGTATTAAAGTAAGCCCCACATACGCTGTCTAGAACCCAAAATGGACTAGTTAGCTCTCAAGAGGAGCTGAACCTCTTAAAGGGAAAACGCTTTTTAAAAGATTCATTTCCCTGTGGTCTTGTTGAGTTCTTAGCACCCTGTGGAGTAGAATTAGATGCCCCCCTGGGCCCTGGCCCACCACGGTTAGCTGTGTGATGGTAGGCACATTCCATGCTGTCTTCTCTGATGATTATTTTCCTCTAGTGTGCAACAAGACAGTAAGCACAGTCACTCCCTGTGTGTCTTGACAGCATTGTGCTCCATGCACAAATCCCCTCGAGCATCATGTAAGCAGTTTCCAGTGGAGGGGAGCTCAGGGCATGGGCAATATGGCCCATTTCGTACCTCTGCTTTGCTAAGTATTAGAAAGCCTTTTCTTCTGTTAAGTTGAAATCTGTTCTTCATTGGTCCTTCAGGATATAGGTTCTCTGTTTGTACTTTGTCGATTTTTAAAGAAGGCAGTCCAGCCCCTATGTTTCTGTCCACCTCCTGCTCAAACTGTCCATTTTGTCTAGCCAGCCCTGCTACACTCAAGTATACATGATGAAAATATCTAACACATCTTCCTTTAAGTATAATAGCTGGACCGAATATCACTGCTGTTATGATGTCCTGCTGCTATTCCTTATCATTAGAGGAGAGGAAAATGGGGGGGGGGGGAGAGCAATGGGTATGTTAGGTGTGCACACATGTGTATATGTGCACATGTTGCAGGCTTTATTTCTGAATCACAAAGCTATGGTCACTACTTCTTCTCCTATGATTGGTTCCATATGAACTTTTCCCTGTTCCATGATTTCCAGTAGTCAGCATTCTTTTCTTTTTTTGAGGGGGCGGGCAGAACTACTCTTCACATTCTGATATGAACTACAACCTTAGCTTTTTTGTCCTCTATTGTGATTGCTTCCATTCTCCATTAATTTTTACAATTGCATGCAGGAATTGGAAGATTTTCCCTACCCTCCCCCCCAACATCCCTACCATCCCAGATAGAGTATTCTTTGATTTATTTTCCAGCTGTATGTCTGTCTAGCCACAAGCAAATTGCCTCTTGATAATCAAGGTCAATCATCTCTTTCTCTTTCTTTCTTTCTTTCTTTTCCCCCCTTTCTTTCCCCCTTGGCATAGCAGTGTAAAGAGCCCAATGTGGGCAGTTGTCTATTTCAACTCATCAATTCAGTGATATTGAGTAGCCATTGTGCCCCCATGAAACTGCTTCCCATGGGAAGCAGAAAATTTCCAATCCCAAGGCTTCAAGGCTATGAGGTCAGGGAAAACATGTTCTGTGAATCTTAGGTAAGAATTAGACCAGTCAGTGTCATTTGTGCCTCTTGATTCCCAGACCCATCTTCAAGCTATGAAGAGAAATGGCACCAAGCTTCGGTTGTTTATTGAAAGCATCTATTGCATATTGTAATACATCACCCCAAAGTTTCATGCTGTCTTCCCCTTACAAGCTCTCTTCCTGGGTTATTTCACCATTCCGGCATATGAAATTGGGGAGTAGTGCCTGCTCTAAGACCACTGAATTCTGCAAGGGATTTCCAGCACCACCCTTGTCCAGCCATGAAGTAAGTCTTACAGAGAAGCAATATTGGGGTCTTAGCCTGTGATGGTGGTGAAGGCATTTCCTTAAAATCATTGACAGTGGCTCTGGCAGTGTATTGTGTGCAGGAAAAATAAAGGATCTGTATCCAGCCTAGTGAAGAAAAATAATTGTTCCTTCCATGATGAAAGAGCTTAAATGTTATCAACCTTATATAAGGTAACTGGCTGTTCCCACAAAGAAATGATGTAATTATGATCCATTTATCGCTATAAGACTCTTAATGCAATCATATCTCTTAACCCAATGAATTCTTTGCTGGGAATTTATCCGAAAGAACTACTCAGACAGAAAGAAGTTTTCTTAGGCCCAAAGGTATTTTATTAGTAAAATCTGAAGGAACACTCACCATCTCAAAATGGGAGGTGAGGTATTAAATTATAGTGCATAAGAACCCAAGAAAAGATTGCACAGCATTTCATAACATTAAGTAATAACAAATCAATGCTTAATGTTACATTAATAAAAAGTACAGTATTTGCATTTAGTAGATAATATACTATTAAGATTAAGAGATACCTATACATAAGAGAGAAATAAAAGCATAAAGAGAAGTATCACCATGCCCCATCAACAACTCTTGCTTCCTGCCCTTTAATTTGTTTTTCCTAATCTCCTGATGAATGAGCTTCTCACCTGCCTCATTGCTTTCTTCTTCACTCTTGACCAGTGGTCGGCAAACTGCGGCTCACAAGCCATAGGTGGCTCTGTCAGTGTGAAAGTGGGGCTCTGAAGTAACATTGAAAACTTTTGAAGGTGATTATCTCAGATCATGGTGATTTCATTTGTTTGGGAATGAGTGACTCCCAAATACTCCTATAGTTGTTTGGAGGGACAATGTGTTAGTCTGGGTAGACTAGAGAAACAAATTCATAGATATGCATATGGATATAAGGGAAAGGTTTATATACAAGAGGATTGGGACATTGAGAAAGCATTCCAACCCAGTCCAATTCAAAGTCATAAGTCTGATATTAGCCCATATGACCGATATCAGTCTATACAGTCTCCTTCTGACTCATGAAGTCACAAGCCAATGGCCTCAGAATCCTGGCACTGGCAGGGTTCTCCCCATGGTTCCTCGCTTCCAGGGCTCAGGGTCCATCAATAGCATCCAGTGGTGGTAGAAGCAAGTCAGCACTGGCTGAGCTCTCCACGTGGCTTCTCCAGCTTCAGAGATCTGGTTCCGTCAGGGTAAGGCTGTGTGGTTTCTCCTCCAGCTCCTTGGATGCTGCCATCTTGTCTTGTCTGCAGTTCGTTGTCTCGGAGACTGACTCCCAACAACCAGGGAGAGAGCTTCTCATCTCCACCATGGAAATATCATGAGATTTCCTAGAAGTCTCAGGAGAAAGCCATGCCCTCACAAAAGTTACTCAGGGGCTATCTCCACACTAACAGGTTAGACTCCATCTATATCTCAATCATGAAATTAACATAAGCACACGACCGCCACAGGCAGGATGGACTCTTCAGACTCAAACTGCTGCCTTGGACCTTGACACCTTGCAGCTGGCTAACTTCAATAATCAGCTCTCACCCCAGTCAGACCCATTTGCTCTCCTCAGGTCAGAGGGATCCAGTGCCTATAAAAATTGATGATGGGATGTCCTTAAGGTGACCAGACGTCCTGCTTTCTAACAAACATTGTGTTGCTCCATGTAGTCCAAATTTTTCATCAAGACCTTCCCCCTCCCTCTCCTGGGGTCAAGAGTGTACCGCTTAAAATCTGGTCATGTTAATTCTTGCTTTAAGCTCATCCATGACTTGTCTTGTCTTCATGAAGAAGTTCTAAAATCTCAAAGGCATCTTATAAGGTGCTGCATGGTTTGGCCCTCTTTAACCACCCCATCCTCCTCTATTCTTGTCATATATACCCTAGGCCCTTTAGGGCCCACATGCCAGGCTGCCTTCTCCAAAGAGGCCACTGGTAAACGTGACACTGACAGAAAGCATCAATGACCACCAAGTAGTCTCTGAACCCGGGATACCCAGTTCTGTCAGAGTAGAACCGTAATCTTCAGAGTTTCCCATGGCTGGTCTTTCAAAAGTAGACCGCCCAGCCTTTTCATGGAGCCTCTAGGGCAGCAGTTCTCAACTGGTGGGTCGTGACCCTTTTGGAGGTCGAAAACCCCTTTCACAGGGGTCACTTGATTCATTACAGTAGCAAAGTGACAGTGATGAAGTGGCAACAGAAATAATTTGAGGGTTGGGGGTAACCACCACATGAGGAACTGTTTTAGAGGGTCGTGCCGTTAAGAAAGCTGAGAACCACTGACCTAGGGCGATGCACGGTCACTGTCATGCACTTCCACCATTGTAGCCAGTAATGTCTCTGAGGTGTTTAGCCCGGAGTGATAGCAGAGGTGAGCATCAGGTCATGCATATTTCTTAATGTCTCTCCTCCCATAGGCTTATGTTCCTCCTAAATATTCTTCACAGAATAAGATCCTTTTTTAAAGGAACATGGAATTAATATGATGAATGCATTCTCCATAATATGTTTTCCTTTTCCCGCCAGGCCAGGAGGATTTACAAACAGCAAGTTATTCCAAGGGTTGGTTAATCGGAAGGTGACTTGGGGGCCGAATGGCTACCAGTTCTTGGCACAGAAGAAGAAAAGAAGACCACGTGTCTGTGTCATCCACTTATAATTATTTCATAATTATAAAAGAAGTTGAGAAAATATTACCATAAGGCTGGCAGGGCTCAGAATAAATCTTCATAAAAGAACATTAAGCAGTTGCTATGACAAGAATGAAAGGAGAGTGTTCTCCCTTCCCCCCCCCCCCCCCCCCGCGCCACTGATAGACTTTCCATGAATCCCCCACTTCCCTAAGGGCCCTGTTGAAGCCCCCTGCCTTCCACCCCAGGTGATCTCAACGTGAATCCCTGGAGTGAATTCCCCAGGCTCCTAGTAAAGGAACAAAATCCTGGCTGTCTCACAGCCTTGATGCTGCCAACAGAATTTCTAATCCATAAGCGAAGAGCTGATTCTGCCCCCCCCCTCCTTCTTTTCTATTTCAGCAGAGCAGGAGACTTTCATATCCTGTCCCTTCCATATGATATAAATCCATTAGCAATGACTCCTCAATTCTGGACATGTTCAGATACTATCATACCTGTCCCTGTGTGACGGGTGAGTCTGTTGATATCTCCCTTTGTCTCTCCTACCTCCCAAGTCTGAATACAGCTCTTCTTGGTCAATGGACTCTACATGAGGGCTATTTCCCAAGCAGCAGAGAGCCAAGTGATTCCTGTATCACAAGCTGTGAGTGTCACAACTCTCCCCTGTGTGGGTTGACATGAGCAAGGCAAGACTTCCTGGTCAACTGATTTCAAGGTGGTGGCCATGGCTTTAGTAAAGGAGGCCTAGCTTCCTTTAACTCCTAAATACTTCCCTCATACCAGCAGCAGCTTTAGATTACAGTTCCCATTTTACTTCCCCAGGGACATCCTCCTGCATCTCCTTGATCATGTAAAATGGTCCTATGATAGGCTTTTTATAATTAAATGCTCTCATTATACGATTATTTGTTGCATTTCTTTGTGTATCTCTCTCTCATTAGACTGTAAATTCCACAAAGCTGGGGATTACATGCCTCCTCTTTTCTTCTCTCTCTTCCTTTACTTTCTGTATGAATGCTTTTCTCTCTGATGTCAAGCCCAGGACAAGATGCCTGGTATGAGTTCAGAAAATACTCGTTAAATTCATGAATAAAGATTGCTCAAGGAGTTTCAGTTCAGGCAAGTTCAGGCAGTTGTGGCGCTTACAAGGGACTAATCCAGAGGTGGCAGTTAAGAACTATGAATCTTGTATGAGAAAACTACTGTTTGATGGACTCATTCAGTGATGAAAAGAAGATATAAAACAATAGTGATTCAATCCCTGAAGAAAAGATGAGGTCCACATCCTTCTCCACCCCCCCGCCGCCCAGACGACACTCCTTAATTGCTATGAAAAGTGGTGAATAGAGCTCCAGTTTTGATCTTTCTGTCCTCATGAGACAGAGGGTAGACGTTCTGGACTTCCAGAGTTCCTGGAAAATGGAAACTCAGAAAGGGAGCGTCCCAAATTCACTTGGGAACATCACTCTCATTTTCATCTGACTCCTTAGCAGTGCATTCTTCGACGAGACTGTGAAGCCCAGGGTCAACATTAATAGATCATAGAAATATATTCTCCTGTCAACTCAAAGGCGTTATAGTGTGGGGTTAAGATTTCTCTCTTCGAAAGAGGTAGTTTTCACTGAAACTCCAGAAGGCGACACCTGAGGAGTGAAGATTACTCCTGAGCTGTACCAAGAGATGGAGGGTAGTGCTAAGGGCAAAATCAATTTAGCAAACCTAACCAAGTCTAAACCAAAGCTGCCAAAAGATCAATGGGTTCTCTGTATGACATAGCCAACTATTGGAATGTGAAATAAATATTATTCTAAGCAATTAACAGAATCCATAGTCTCTGAAGAATAGTTACAGTCATACTCACACCACAACAAGACATTTCAAAAAGAGGACATGACCCTGATATAGGAAAACCAGTCAATTAAAGTAACTTCTCAAATTGATCGTGATATTGGGAGTAGCAGAAAATTCCTTAAAAAGTTGTACTTGTCAGGTACTGTTGGGATGGTTCAAACACACAGTAATCCTATGTAAAAAAAAAACACATTTGCTTAGACTTGACCCTCTCCTAAAATCATAGGTATTTTAATCCCAAATTCTTTTTGTACAATTTCCTATCTGATGAAAATTATAAGCCCTGAAAAGCAAATCTATTGCTATTGAGTTACTTCTCATTTGTAGAGACTGTGTAGGACAGAGAAGAACTCTCCCATTGATTTTCCAAGACTTGTCTTTCCAGAAGTAGACTGTAGATGGTGGGTTTGAACTGAAGACCATTTTGGTTAGCAGCTAATGCCTGAACGATGGCACTGCCGGGGCACCTTATGCATAATGTAAAATGAACAACTTGACACCACTCTAAGAATGATAACATAGAAATAATAGACCCTGCCAATATTATAAAACTGACATTTTCATGCCAATGTTTCAACTGAACCAAAATGGGGAGTGCCTGACATGTGATTCAAACTAAGACAAGACAAACCCAGAATATTCTTCTATGTATTATTGAAAGAACTTGAACTAGGAAAAAAAAAAGACTAGAGAAAGCAAAAACTCCAAACTCTGTCATAAAATCTAGAAAATATTTCAGGAAGAAACAGAACAATGCTGATCTCATGCAAAATGTTTAAAAAAAAACAGAAAAATTGGGGAACATGCCTAATGTGTTTCATGAGACCAATATTAATCTGATTCCAAAGCCAACTTCTCTCCCACACAACACTAGAGAACACAATTAAAAGAGTTAGGTTGGGTGAAAGAACCTAGACATGGATGACTCTGTACTGTATGACTCCATTTAGACAAACTTCTAGAGCAAGGACATTTAACCAAACCAAAGGTTATTCCAACCCAAATGACTCCATGTATATCAGAGGAGAATTGTGATGCATGGGGTTTTCAAAAGCTAGTATTTCAGAAGCAGATGCTTTCGCCCAAAGCTTCTCTAGAACAACTTAACCTGTAGTTAAGAAGCAAGTATGTTAACTGTTTATACAGTCAGGGACACCTAAAATGAACCTATGTTGGTAGAACTAGGTACAGTGATTGCCCATGAAAGGAAGACAAGGTAAAGTATGGTGCGTATTATCTAGGTGATGGAAGTGTTTTATATTTTCACTGGCTTAATGGACATATGTTCAAATTTATCAAGATTTGCTGAGCTGCATATTTAAAATCTGAGAAATGTGTTATGCATATATTATAGTTATTTTGCTAGTTGTTATCGTCAGGGGTCTTCAAGTCACTTCCAACTTGTTGAAATCTTACATACAACAGAATGAAGCACTGGCTAGGCCTGTGCCATCCTTACAACCATTGCTACGTTTGAGCCTGTTGTTGCAGAAAGATGGGGCTCTTCCTCATTGATGAGCCTCTATGCTACCAAGCATGAGGTCCTTCTCCATGTACTGGCTCTTCCTGATGACATTTCTCTAGTACCTGATAGGATGATCTCACTCTCCTTGCTTCTCAGAAGTACTGGGGCTGTACTTTTTTGGGGGAAGGGCATCACTGCCCTCTGGTGATCGTGGGAGCTACCCAGCCTTGCTCCTGTAGAGCCGCTGCTGGATTTGAACCGCCAAGCCTCTGGGCTGCAGTCCCACACTCAACCACTATGCCACCGGGGCTCAGCCAGGACTGTACTTTTTAAAACACAGTTTTTTTTTTTATTCTTCTGCCAACCCGTGGTAGAGTAAATAATCCTGGACATAGCCTAACACAGTTGTGTCGATTCATCTCTGATCGTCCTTATTTCATATTCAACTTTCAGGTGCTTCTTCAGAGGCATGGGAAAATATGGCGTGGGTCAGGGCCACCTTTGTCCTGGCAGTGACATCTCTGCTCATGAACAGCTTAAACGAGGTCTTTTGGCAGCACGTTGGCCCCATGCCATGTTGTTTGATTTGTTGACTGCTGCATCCCTGGGTGTTGATTGTGGATCCTAGTGTGGAGAAATTCTTGACAACTACCATCTTTTCTCCACTTGCAATGAACTTGTCAACTCAAAGACAGGGCTGACCCCCCCAAGGCTCAGATGGGCCAGAGGACACACTGGGTTCCGTTCTCTAAGCTTCAATTTGTGACTTCAGTCTCATGTTCATTCCCTTCCTCTTGGGAAGGCTTCACTTAGGAAGGGTGACCTGGATGCACAAAGTCTCCTAGGTCCTGTTTCTGACCATACTGTGTTAACAGGAGATCCTAGTGACACCCATCAGGTGTTTTTTTCTAATTATTGTTTGATATCTAGCAGCAGTGTCACTCTTTGGTGTCTCCTGGTATAGGTGAAGCTCAGTTTCATCCTGCATTGCCCCCTACATGCATCTACACCTATTGACTTCCTCCAGTACCAGATCTGACAGGATCTTTATTAAGGTTTATTATCAGTTCTGGTCAAACAATCATATGATACACAAAACTGCTTCAGTGTGATATTTCTTAGAACATCAACAGCAACCTTTGTCTTGTAAAATCTTTGTACAATGAACTACACTATCAACACATTAAAGACTGGATTTTTTTTTTTTTTTACCAACTTACTCAAATGTTTCGGCTGTTAGTTTCTTTTTTGCATGAAACCATACATGGATTTTTTTTGCATTAAACCATAAACACGAGTCAACTTGGGATTTGTTCACAATGTGTTAATTACATAATTTGTAGCTGAGGAAGAGCTTAGTTTTTTCTTCTTCATTTCCTTTCATTACTACCTTAGTCTCAAAAAATTATTGAAATGGGTTCACACATACTAATTACCACAATATTTTGGCAAAAGCCCCAGCAACTTTGGCACAATTACTGACTCCGAAACCACTGGCAGCGATGAAAACAACAATGTGTAGACAGAGAAAAACAAACAAACTCAAATCTGAACTACTACTATAACTGATGGGGTAGTAGCAGTTCTGACTAGAAAACATTAGGAAATTCAAAAAGCAAATTAGCATAGGATTTCTAGACTTGTGGATATCTTGGTACATGTCATCTGAACTTATAAAAAAAGGTGATACTGTTCTAACTAACTGCAGGGATCTTTTGGTAGAGAGGGTTATCAGGTAGGCTGACCACCACAAGGTTAACAGTTCAAACCCACCAACCATTCTTAGAAATATAGGGCTTTCTGCTCTTGTAAAGATGTATGGTCTTAGAAACACACAGAGGAAGCTTTCTTTGTCCTTTAATGTCACAATGAGTTGGAATCAACTCAACACTACAATGAGCACGGGTCTGTTTTAATAAGAAGTAATATATTTCTGCTGAGACATCTGCAAAAGTTTTATAGTTTTGGTTCTCTGTCACTGATGCCACCTGAGGCCTCGGAAGTCCCTGGTGAAACTACTGCCATCAGGGTCTTTGGAGCAAACTTTCCAGCTAGAAAACTCTTCTTGCTTATGCCTGTGAGCACTCTTGAATCAGAGGCTGATTTCTCTCAGAGGAACAATCTCCAATTAAAATCAAAGCCACCAAGGGGCTCCTCTAATCTCAGAAACACTCGTTGAGCTAAAGTCTGTGTTCATTCCCAGAAGAATGTTCCAGAAATACCTCGTCAGCCTCATTGTCCTGTGACTTAGATAGCGAGTGAGGTCATACAGGCACCTCTTTGTTCAACTCTTTCTGTGCCCATGAGGTCATCCCGAACCACAGACAGCATGATGGGTTCTCCTCCTTACTTCCTTCCCTGCCATCTAAGTTTTTAGTGCTGCTCAAATAGCAACACCACAAGTGGGTGGCTTCAATGAACAGACATTTATTTTCTCACCATTTCAACATCTCAAATTCACTGCTGTTGAGTTGGCTCTGACTTATAGGTGACTCATATCAACCTCACCCCCTGGAAAACAGAGTAGACATGTCCCTGTAGGTTTCCGAGTCTTTACATTGTCATGGGAGTAGACAGCTTCATCTCTCTCCCGAGGAGCAACTTTTGCATGCGGATCACTCATCTTGTGGTTAGTGCCATATCTTAACCCAGTATGCCAGCCACCTCTCTTTTTCTCACTGCCATGCAGTCAACTCTGACTCACAGCGACCATATAGGACAGGGTAGAACTGCCCCTGTGGGTTTCTGAGGCTGTAACTTTTTATGGAAGTTGAAAGCCACAACTTTCTCCTGTGAAGTGGCGGGTGGTTTTGAACTGCAGACCTTGTGATTAGCAGCCCAGTGCTTAGCCACCACACTTCTAGAGCTCTAGAAACCCTGTCATTCAGGGCACTGGTTTCAGTGGAATGTTTTCTCTCTCTGTTGACTCTGGGTGAAAGTCCTTGTTTCTTTTCAGCTGAAGTCTTTGTCTCATAAAGCTATGACTTGAGTTGGGGAGGCGACACCTCTCTCCAACCCCCCCACCCCGCACACCTCCCCAATTTATTCTTGCTCTCTTCCATGGCTAATCTGCTCAGGTCTAGCTTAGGAGCATCTCCAAAGATGCTCATTAGCATAACAAAGTAGGGCATCTTCTGGAGTGCTATGATTGGGAAGCAAAACCTCTTTGTTTCTGACTCATATTGACTTCTTCTGACAGTGGAGGATGGCCCTCATGTTCTTCCCTTGGCGTTAGTCTTTATAGGAGTGGATGGCCAGGTCTTTCTCCTTCAGAGTCTTTGGGAGGATTTGAACTGTCAACCTTCCATCTGTTTAACCAGGTGCCACCAAGGCACCTTCTCCACAGGCAAACCCAGTACAGAGCCATCCAGTCGATCTGACTGACTCATAGAGACTGTAAAGTACAGGCTAAAAGGTTTAGGACTGACAGTGCATGTTTCGGGGGACATGCAATCTGTAACACTCGCCAATGCAGAGAAAGGAGCTCTTGCTTCTTGAAGCCCCATCAATTGCACAGGCTGATGGAAATTTGATATTCTGATCAAAATCCTGGGAAGCAGCTATCCGGCCACCTTGCTTCCCTTCCCAGGCATCACTCATTCACATCGTCCATCACAAACAATCACTAATGATGTTTTCTCTCTGGACTGATACCTGTCTGATTAGGAAACTGCTCCACTCAGCAGTCGCCTCTGAGCAGGACCCTGGGCCTGCAGCCTGCCTGAGGGCAATCTGAGCCCCACAGAGGATTGAATGAGGGAGACAGCTCAAGAAATCAGACTGGAGTTTCAGAGCCTTCCGACGGGCTCTGTCCCCAAGGGAGAGGTTCTGATGCCCGAGTGTTTTCAGAGTCACCTTAGTTGATTTTATTTTTGGATTGTGCTAGCCTTTGTCTGATGGAGTACAGCACACTTTCTCACTGTGGGCACATGCTGCTTACATTGTGGAGAGAGCTCCCTCCCACAGATACATGCGCAGGCTGGGGGCGCTGTGAAGTCAGGAAGCCAAGTCGTGGGAAGGGCCACCTGCCTCCTGTGGGTGTCAGCCCTTTGCATGTCAGTGTGGTGGGGCAGGGGCTCCAGGACGGCCCTATGTCTGTGGCTGGACTGGAATGCCGGAAACACCACCTCGCCACCTCGAGTCTGCATGGCAGGTCTCTGGGCATAAGCAGTCCAAAGACATCTTGTTCTAATTAGGGGAACAATCGGGGAGCCTTGTCTCTCAGACGTCCTGCTACTGGGAAAGCTCCAGTTATTCTGGAAACCTGCTTCCCTCTTACTCTTTCCAAGATGACTGCTCCAGGGCATCCAGCCCTGGCCACCACAAGACATTAAGTATGAGGCTGACAAAGAGAGCATGCGTGAACGGCTCTGCCGTTAATGTGGGGGTCATGATTCTGTACTGACTGATGTCTGTGGTAGGGACTACTGTGTCCCTAGATTTGTCTGCTGTCTTCTCGGGGTCTCATGTGCATCTGTGGCCCCTACCTGTCTGCTGACCACTGGCTTGGCTCCTGAGGTACAGCTGTTACCAGCTCGGGCAATATTTCCACCACCGAGTCTGGAAAAGCAGTGCTTACACGCATAGAAGGTGAAGCAGAAAACTGCAGCGGGAGGTAGCCGGATCATAGGGAGCCACATCAAAAATAAAGATCAGGCAGTCGATAGGTATTCTCAAATGATTAGGGTTCTGGGTAGAATGGATGGTCTTGTTTTAGTGTGTTCTGCATTGCTTAAGGGAGAGAAAATAACAAGAGGAAAAGTCATTGTTGAGGCTTCCTATGTGTGAGAATCAACTGGCCTGTAGCCAATATGGTCTGTTTGCCCAAGGTGCCTGAAGTATTTAAGGGTAGGTATGGGATAAGGTGCATAATGTTAACATTCTGGGCTCTTAAAAAACAGGTAGAAATTTCAAGTCCACCCCAAGGTGCCTTTAAGGAAAGTCTGGCAAGCTGCTACTGAAAACTCTACTCTGGGAACCCAATTCTATTCTGCTCCTTGTGCAGTCACCTTAAGTCAGAGTCTATTCAACAGCGGCTGGTAGGATGGGAGAATGCATGGGCAAGAGTCAGATAAAGCATCCAGATCCTGTTCATGGCCAAGGTTGTCCTAGCACACACCCATGCAAGCACAAACACACACAAATGCCTGTTCACAGACATTCATACACTCATGCACCCTCTTGGCCCACCACCAGGCTCAGCTTGTCATAGCGACCTCAGTAGGTAAGCAGTGTGCTTGTTCAGGGCACGTTTGGCCGTTCATGCCCACTAGCTGCTTCACAGCAGAAAGGTGAGACTATCTACTCCCATAAAATGTTACAGTCCCTTTATGAATCTCTACAAGTCTCTGAGGGTCTCTATGGAGACCTGCAGAACATTGTCCGATACAGTGCCTAGAGATGATTTCCCTCAGATCAGAAGGCACTGGAAATATGACTAAAGAAGAATTGTCTCAATTCTGTCCTCTCAAAGAAGAATTGACTACAATGACACGGATGGAGTAAAATTTTCAAGGTTTTCGTTTGTTAATAGGCATGACTCCAAATGAGAAGAAATAATAGCACACACCTAATATTTGGAAGATATAATTTATAAGTACCAATCTAGAAAAATTGAAAGTCATCAAAAGTGAAATGGAAAACCTAAAGATTGATATCCCAGGCATCTCTGAACTTATATGAATTAGTTTGGGTTACTTTGAGTCAGAAAACCATATGTTTTACTCTACTGGAAACAACAAGTTGGAAGAGGAATGATATCATATTCATCACCAAAAACTATATATGAAGATCTGTCTTCAAGTATATTTTTGCCTGCGATAGAATAACATCTATATGCATATAAAAAATCCATTTAATATAACTATCATTGGAATTTATATACCAAGCCACTATAGCTAACTATGAATATTTTTAAGAAATTTACCAGCATCTCCAGCCTGAAATGGATCAAACATTCATTCAAGGTGTACTGACAATTATCGCTGATTTGAATGCAAAACTTGGAAACAAAGAGAAAGAAACAGTAGCTGAAAACTATGGGCTTGGTGATAGAAATACACTTGGAGAGCCCATGGCAGACTTTTGCACAGTGAATGACTTGGTCATTGTTCTTATCTTTGTGCAGCAACATCTCTGAAGACTCTACACCTCAAGTTCTCCGGAAAGAAGAAACAGACATCAAATTTATTCATTCTGTGGGAAGGTATGATGCAGTTTCTAAATACCATCAGCCAAAATAATTGGGGGTTGACTATGGGACAGATGATCAATTGCTCATAAGCAATTGCAGTTTGATGTTAATGAAAATTAAAACAAGCCCACAAGAGCCAAAATCTGAACTTGAGTGTATCACACCTGAATTTAGAGAACATGTCAAGAACAGACCTGATGCCAGAGCAAACCTACCAGACTCTGGATCTTGACCTAGTAAAATCAAATAGCGATGTAAAAGTAAAAAGAGCTTAGCCAAAACCATTCAAAGGGCAGCGCGAGAAGAGAAAGAATTATAATAAAATGGGACAAGACCTGGGGTTAGAAAGTAAAATGGAAGAACATACTCAGCATATCTCAAACAAACAGACAGAATTTGGTAACCCTCAAGCCTAGAGTTGCAATATTGAAAGTTTCAAGGGCCAGTGAAAGAGTGGAAGTCTGTCACAGAGATGAAGCAGCACAATGACTCCAATATCATAGCAGCTCTGAGGATGGCCCAGGGCGGCGCCATGATTGATTCCCAAGGTACAAAGGGGTAGCTCTGAGGTGAGGTCAGAACTGACTTCAAGGCATCGCACTCCAGAACTATGACTCAGAAGCTTCTTGGTGGGTTTACTTTTCCCTCTTGACGCGCATCATTGCCCCCATGTAGGGTCTATTCCGTTTCTGTCTTACTCTAGACCTTTAGCTCTTTGAACTCCTCACTCCCCCTTCTTTTTCTAGTTCTCTGAACCCCTCTCTCTCTCTGCTCCTTCTCCATTTTCCCTCTGCTGGCTCTTTCTCTCTCTGCCTACTTTCTCAAACTCTGTCTCTCACCATCTAGCTGTTTCTTGCCCGTGGTGCTTCTCTGTTAGGCTCATTTACTTTGGGAGCCGTTTATCCTTTGGTTACCTGCTCCTGTGGTCCCTGAGCCTCTCTGCCTTCCTGTCCCCCTTAGGTGGAGGACACGTTTTCCTTTGTCACGCAGCCATACACAAGCAGAGATGGAACACATGGAGTGGGCCAGCTCATCCTCTCCCTAAGCTTCAAATCTGCCCTCAGGTTCTCAAGTCAGTCAATCCTTAAGCTTACTACAGACTTACCAGGACTTTGAACCTTAAATATAGATTCTGACTCAGTATATCTGCTGTAGAGAAGCAGATTCTCCACTGGGGGATCAGACAGGAATGGAGTTGTACTGACTCTGGGCCAGGAGGAGAGCTCACAAGTCCTGCCTGTGGCATCTACTGGACTGTCCTCTCTAGGAAAGAGTTTGTATGGATTAGACAGAAGCCATCAGTGATGCAGATAGCTAAGAGGGACAAGGCATCTTCTCAAGGATGTGTTTCCAGACCTCAATGCAAATACATCCCTTCTCCTTCCTCTGCCGCTTGGACTCCATTGTTCCTGGGAAGTGTATATATATATCATCTTCATACTTTCTCAAATCCCTGACCCCCAGACCAGACTCATGGACTCATGGAAGTGCATTCTGAGCCATGGTCACCCGACAGAACAGAGTCGAACTGCCCCATGGTCTTTGAAAGGCTGTAATCTTTACAGAAACAGATGGCACCATCTCTCCCAGGGAGGGGCTAGTGGATTTCAATCACAGACCTTTCAGTTAGCAGCCAGACACTTAACTGCCACCAAGGCTCCTTTGACATCCTTGACAGTGACACTGCCTTATCACTGCCAGAAGAACAAAGCTCTCCACCAATTAAATGAGCACAAGGAGTCCAGTTGTCCTTGAGATTCACTGAAAATGGCACTAAGCTTTGAAAGTCATTCTTGCCCTTTGCAAACTCAACTGTAGAAGAACCCGGTGTGCTTGGGGAAATTTAGATTTCCACACGGATGGCAGCTACTCTAGTCAGACAGGGCTTTTGCTTTCTCTCCCGGGCTTTGAGGGAAGAATGTAAGGTTCGTGATCAATGGAAATATTTTAGAGCAATGATGGCCAATTAGTGGGCTATTGTCCCCCTGTTCAAGTGATCATTTGGTTCCTCTCAGCTTCTCTCTGAAGAAGCTGCTCTATCAGGAATAGTAACACATTTCTGTGGCCCAGCTCTTCTCAGTGAAACACAAAAACCTTGTACAGGTGCAAGTGCCATCAAGCATACCAATGATGCCCTGGACACAGACAGCATTACCTTCGCTTCTTAAGCTATTTTAGAACCAGCTGGGAGGGAAAGGCCGTGGAGTTCGAAGACCCCTTCTTTTATATCCTCCTTCATAGTGTCTCCCAAACAAAATGCCTGGTCTAATTCCATCGACTTGCTTTCACAGTATATTACATTATCTTACAATTAGCACAGCAATGGGTGATCAGGGTGGGCAGAATGATATCACTGTGAGTGACCTATTATTATCAGCAGATTGCATTTTACATGGAGATTGAATGAATTCTGCCAGAGCTCTGGGCCAAGGAGGGGAGAAAATGCTGTATTGTTCAGTCCTGAGAGCCGGGGAGACTGCACGTGGCGATAAAGAGACCTGTGTTTGTGCAAACAAGGCGTGGGCTTCCAGTTTGAAAGATGCATTCGTTACACCAAAGCTCGAAATAGGAAATATGTGTGGGCAGGAACAAGGGAGATGAAAGGGGAGAAAACTAATTATTACTACCACTGCATATGCGTATTAGGGTATTTATATAATGTGTTAAACTTCTTCTGTTGGGAAAATGTTTGTCATATCACTGAGAATAAAACTTTACCCTGAGAAGAGGTATTCTAAAACTTCAAACGCTAGAGCTTGGGGAGAGTTATTTTCTCATTCTTTCTCGAGTTTCTCTTCTCCTCTCTTCTCTTTGCTTGTCTTTCAATGAAAATTATCTCCTAAAACATTTCTCTTACTCGATAGTAGTGCTTGTATTGCAGATGTTAATACTTATGAAGCTTGTAGAGGAACAGTGCCACTGGAAGTCATAGGACTTGGGTTCTCCTTGATAAATGAGGCTTTGGTGTTTCTCGGGGCACAGCCGAACCACTTCATTTCAGATAGAGGAGCATGTTAGGAGAGAAGTTAAGGCACCAAGCGGTACGACAACATTGCAATTGAGAAGCCTACCAAGAGTCAGCGCTTCCTAGAAATGTGTCCTTGAGAGAGACAGCACAGCTGTGATGGGTAGTTTTGTTGTTGAAAGAAAGTTTAATTGAAGGGTGGAGAGATAAATGATGCGGCAGGCCTTCCTTTTCTTGCCACATTCTCTTTCATGATCAGAATAGTGTACAGCTGCCTTAGCTGGTTCTCTGCCTCAGCTTGAGCACTACACTGCCTGAGGGACCCCCAACCAGGGAACTGTGTTGCTGTGGTTTGAGGTTCCTTCGAGATCTGCTTCACCTTGTTACTGGAGAATACATTCCTTAAGCTGGTGACTGTCTGACCCTGTCATCTGACTGACTGTTGGTGACCTGCCTTCCTGTTTGCTGTCTGAGACCAGAGTATCTAAAGTGCTCGACAGAGGACTCAGCTCTGCTTCCTTGACTTGCACCCAGCGGCCTTCATGACTTGAAGGACTTCCAATGTGTTAGCTGTCTCATGGAAGTGAGTTGCACTGAGCCAGCTAAACTGCTCTTTAGACTAATTAGTCATTTATTTTCTATGTTCTATTTATATAGCTATCCAAATGAATATATATGAAGTCCTAAGAGTCCTGGTCTTTCTTCACTAGAGAACCCTGTCTAACACAACAACTTAAGCTAGTGATCTGAAATATGGAGAGAAATATGGATTGAAATTGCCCTCTTGGGGAAAAGGAAAATGAGAAACTCTGGCATTACATCTTCCAGTTCTGATTTCTCCACACCTAATGATTATTTTCTTTGAGAAGCAAGGTCTTGACCCAAGACATGTTGCTTCCATTCACCTCATATGCATCTGAAAGTTGGACATTGAGTGAAAAACACCCTCCCCCCAAAAAAAGAATTGATGCATTTGAATTATGAAAGGTATTGAGAACCCAATGAACTGCCAAAACAACCAATAAATCTGCCTTGCAAGAAGTACAGCCAGAATATTCCTTAGAAGCAAGGATTGCAAGACTTTGTCTTAAATACTTGGAACATGCTATCAAGAGAAACCATCCTGCTTGATAATGGTCAGAGAAAAAGAGGAAGAGACTTGACATGATGGATTGACAGAGGGACAGCAACAATGAGCCTGAACGTAGTTGTAAAGATGGCACAGGACTTGATGATGTTACTTTCTGCTGTGAGAAGTCAGAATTGGTTCAGCGACACCTAACAAAAAAATAAATGGTTGGGAATTGGACCTATTTATCTGGGCAACATTTACAAAGTAATTCACATTAGTAAGATTTTGTGAGTTAGCTATTTAAGCTCAGTTATCAAGCCCTAAAGAAAGGATTTCTGCCCAGTAACCAGTAAAACCATTTCTATATTTAAGGTTTTGTTTTTAAAAGTATGAAGAATAACAACTTCTCTCCATACTTGAAGATCTTGTGTCAAAACAGAAGCAACATGTCTATGATTGAAAACCCAAGTCGAAGGCATGAGCAGAAGGGATTAGTAGCTTTGAACCATATGTGTTGTAGGAGATGAGTCTTCTATCTTGTTTGAATGATAACTCATAAGAACCAGCTTTCCAAGTCCATCTTTTGGTTCGATCTTAAAGGGAGCCCAGACATATTGACTGAGTTGTTTATTGTTATTTTTCCTGGTTTTCCCCTCACTTCCCTCTTTCGTCTAAGTGGTGGCTTATGTGGTATATTTTCCCCAGGATGAAAGTGAGGCTGATAATGAGCATTTGAGCCTTTAGGGAATTGGAACTCATCAGGGAGTTGCTGGATGGCTGTATTCACTACTCAAAGCAGTATAACACACTATTTTCAGATGTGTGGACTTGTGGGGAACACCAAAGGAATTGGTAAAATACGAACATTTCTGACACCATTTTCCTACCCATCTGTCTGATTCAGTCAACCAGGGATGGGGAAAGGGAAACTCTGGTTTAACAAACTCTCCAGGTGGTGTTTGGCTTGGCTGAGAGAAAAATTGGTGCAGGGATAAAGATTCTATACTTAAATAATTTTAATCCTGAAACCCCATGGTAGTTAACAAAAATGAAGATCAAAGATTATAGGCTTTGGTATGATTTACAACCTCAACTTAAAGAAAATAAAAGCCTTCATAAGGGACCCAATAAGCATCATAATGACAAATGGAAACAACATTGCTGTCGACAAGGATTTTATTTTATTCATATCCACAATCAGTGCCAATGGACACATCCTTCAAGAAATCAAATGATGTACTGGACAGAAGAAAGCTGCAAAAGACCTCTGTAAAGTATTATAAAATGAAGGTATTACTTTGAGGACCCAGCTGCCTCTCATCCAAGCGATGATTTTGTAATCACCTATATACGTTTGAAATATTAGCAGTGAATTGGGACTATTGAAAAGAGTGAATGCATGGTTTGTGATGTCAGAGGCGAGTTTTGAAAGAGATTGCTAGAAGAATGAACAAGTCTTTGTTGGAAGAACTGCAGCCAGAATGCTATGTGGAAGCAAAGGTGTTGAGTGACTCATGTACTTTGGGCATGAGGGATGAGTCTTTAAAGCAGGACATTATGCTTGGTCAAGTAGAGGGTAAGCAAAAGAGAAGACCCTCGAGAAGACAGATGGAGAGTGGCTGCAATGATAAGAATCGTACCACTTGGGAGGACTGTATAGGACTGGACAGGGTTTTGTTCTGTTGTATTTGATGTTGTTAATTAATTGGAACTGACTGGCAACACCTGTCACCAACAATCTCAGTCTTCAATTTATTCATTGAGTTTTAAATTGACTATTCTTTTCCCCGGGTTCTCGGGAGAATGGGGGCCGAGCTCAGAGGACTTTGGGTTTACATAGCTCATTGATAGTTTCTAGGCACAAACAGAACAGCAGAAGAAACACAGTGCTGCAAAGTCTCAAACCAAATTGTTAATCTAAGAGGTCATATCAAGCAACTGAAATGACACTTTTAACTCTTCAGAATTGAAAAGGAAGATAGAAACAAGATGATAGGAGAAGCCTCTGGGCTGGTGTGCTGAGAACATTTAAAACCAAGATTCCTAAAGTTGTCTGATTGCTGGAATTCTTCTGTGGATCTGGTGAGACTACAGACACCTGGGCTTCTTCTAGAGTAGTGGTTCTCAACCTTCCAATGTCGCGGCCCTTTCATACACTTCCTGATGTTGTGGTGACCCCCAACCATAAAATTATTTTTGTTGCTACTTCATAACTTTAATTTTGCTACTGTTATGAATCAAGGAACCCTTGTGAAAGGGTCGTTTGAACCCTGAAGGGGAAGTACGTGACCCACAGGTGGAAGACGTAGAGATTCTGATTCATTCTGTTGCAAATGGAGCCTAGGCATCTGTAATTGTCTTAGATACCCAGGTGATTTCAATTATCAGGGAAGTTTGGGAACAGTGGATTTATAGCATCAAGAAGAGGGTGAAAACTGAGTAATGTGGTTGCTGCAAGAACAGGGTTTCCATATAGACTACAAAAATTTTGTCACTAATCCATGCTAAATGCTCTTTTTTTTTTCAGTTTTAGAATCATCCTTATTGACAAGTTAGTTTTCCCAGAGCACTGTAGTAGTTACATAATCTCTTGTCAACTTGAGGATATTAAGAGCGAAGAGTGGAGTCTAGCCTGTCAATCAGGTCACAGAACCTGATGATGCCTCCTTGTGGGCATAGTCTTCTTATGAGGATTCTGGGAACTTCCTCTCTTTCTCCCTGAAGGCAGACACACACACACACTCTCTCTCTCTCTCTCTGCTACACATTCATGTTGACAAGGCACATAGATCCACACTGATGGCAGCCAGAGTCCTGAAGATGTTTCTACCATCACTGGACCCACAAGCCTTTTCACCATTCCCACTGGCCTGGGATCTTCCTGCATTAGGGATTGTTGCATGTGCTGAGTCAGTTTATTTATATTTATTTGATATTGAGTATGCCAATTTTAGCTGAGTCAGTCTAAAGAGGAATTTGTGGATGAGTATCTGACATATGGGCTAATATCAGACTTAGGGATTTGATCTGGACTGAGCTGACTGTTTTTCTCTAGTTAACCTGTACTAACATAAGCACATCTAACTAAACAGGGATATGCATTTCGATGCTTTTGATTTAGTACACCCACCCCTCATTTATCAACATGGTCTAGTTCCAAAGACTAAGTCATTAAGAAAATGGGTAATATGTGAAAATGTGGGATAATCATATCAGATCACAGAAAGAAAGATGACTACATCATCCAGCAAACCACTGAGAATCGTGGTTCAGTTGACACATAAGCTTACCCATCACAACCACCTTGCACATTAGCTTTTGATATTGGCATATATGCATCAGAGATGTGCAAAATAGGTGGGTAGTAGGTCTTTTAGAAATGTGAAATGTCAAATAACAAGAAAGTAGATAAGTGAGGAGCAGCTGTAATTTGTTCCGACTTGAAAAATAACATAAAAATCACATTCAAGCTGAGCTGAATTTTATAAACTTATTCAGACACTGACTTTTATAACAAACATGTTTCAGAATAGAAGTTTGCTGCATGAAAAATCTAATTAATGCATAGGACTTATATATATATGATCTTAAAATTATTTCATTGATCTTGCCCTGTCAAATCACTTGGCAATTAATGTACTTATTTTGGCATCAAGGCTGCTAATGTTATAAATACTTCCTTCAATTTACTTCATTATTTCTGGAATCTAAAATATGTTTTGGGTAATGTATTGCAATTATTTTACAGGTACATAGACCATTGACAATACTATATTTTCTTATATTTGGAACAAAATGACAATAAAAATTTCCACACAGGGTTAACTTCCATCAAATAATAAAGGCTTGGCTTGAATTTTTTTTTCATTTCATTTCTTTATTTTTTATTATTTAGTAAATCATTGGGGGTTCATATAAGTCTTATCATGATCCATATGTACATCAGTTATATGTTGACCACATTTGCACATTTATTACCATAAACATTCCTGAAACATCCTCCTTCTACTTAGGCCCCTGATATCAGTTCCCCATATTTCCCCTCCCTTCCCACCCTCACTCCTCCATGAACCCTTAACAATTTACAAATTGTCATTATTTTGTCATATCATCCACTGTCCAATATGTCCATTCACCCACTCTCCTGTTGTTCATACCCCATGGAATGAGCAATTGGTCCCCCCTTTCTACTCTGTCTTCCTCCATGCTCCAGGTAGCACCACTATCACCACTGCTCATGAAGGACTCATCTATCCTGAATTCCCCGTTTCCGGCTTCTGTCTGCACCAGTGCACATCCTTGGTCTAGCTGGATTTGTAAGGTAGAAATAGGATCATAATAGTGGGAGGGGATGAAGCATTTAAGAACTAGAGGAAAGTTGCATATTTCATTATTGCTACATTGTATATGGACTGACCCATCTCCTCCCTGTGACCCCTCTGTAAGGGGTTGTTGCTTCACCTATTGCTGGGTTAGAGTTCCCAATCTGTACTCCCCCTCATTTATAGTGATATAATTTTTACTTCTTTGATGCCTGATACCTTCAACACCTCATCATCATACTGGTTGGTGTGCTACTTCCATGTTCTTTGTTGCTTTTGAGCTAGATGACCGCTCGTTTGCTTTCAAGTCTTTAAGACCCCATAAGCTCTATCTTACTTCACCATATTTTTTTATACACACATTTGTCACCAGTGATCATATCAGGAGCATGATAACTGATCCATTTGACACCTCATGGTCATACAAGCTGGCGTGCTTCTTCCATGTGGGCTTTGTTGCTTCTTAACTAGATGGCTGCTTGTTTATTTTCAAGCCTTTACGACCCCACATTTTTTGATAGCTGGCTACCATCAGCTTTCTTTACTTTATTTGCTTATGCACACCTTTGTCTTCAGTGATTGTGTCGGGAAGGTGAGCATCATAGAATGCCAATTTAAAAGGACAAAGTCCTTTTGCATTGAGGAAATACTTGAAGGGAGGTCCAATACCCATCTGCTGTCTTAATACTAACCCTATGAGTATATACATGTATATTTATTTCCTCATCATTATATATAAATATGTTCACCTATGTACACCCCTTTGCTCCCCAGTTCTTTACTCTCTTTCCTTTTACTTTCCTTTTGTCCCACTATCATGCTCAGTCTCTATTTGGTTTTCAGTATTTTCTATGTTATTATTACTCTTGATCAATCTCTATCAGATGAACAGTCTGGAGGGGAAAACAATGGGACTGATGGTTCCTGGGGGACATGGGAGATAAGGAGGTGGAGAAAGGAAGGTGGTGTTGATCCCAGGGACAAGGGAACAGCAAGATATTCAAAATCAGTAGCAAGGTTGGTGTGAATTTTTTTAATGAACTATTGGAGACTTTGGAATCAGATGGGGAAAAAAAGAGGTATTACCAAAATCTTCAGATACAAATTTGGGTTGAACTAATTCAACTTTAATCTCTTGACAGTTATTATATATATATATATATATATATATATATATATACACACACACACAAACTTTAAACAGGTAACCTGTGTGTCATTCAAATCATATATATATATATGTTTGAACTAATTCCACTTTAAATTTATATATAACTATCAAGCATTTAAAGTTGAATATATAACTGTCAAGAATTTAAAGTGGAATTAGTTCAATCCATATATGTATACTGTATATGATTTGCATGACAGGTTACCTATTTAAAGTGTACAAAGACTTTAAACGTGCTCAGAGAATTGTGTCACAATCATTACAATACCATCTCAACACATTTTTAACCATCAAAAGAAACTCTATTAGCAACCTACAGTCGATTTCTCCATCATCCTTAGGAAATACGAATGTACTTCCTGTCTCTGACTATGCAATGTAAATGGAATCACACAAGAAGTGAGGCTTTATGACTTTATAGTTGGTATTATGTTTTCAAGGATTGCTAATGTTGTAGCACATATCAGAAAAGTATTCCTTTCCACCAGGTGGCTAATATTGTAGAACTATGCCATATCTCTTTCATGTTTGGACATTTGAGCTGTTGCTCAAATGCTCAATGCTGCCTATGACCATTTATATACAGATTTTCTGTGGAAGCAGATTTTATCATTTATTTATTTTGAGTGCGTACCTTAGAGAGGAACTGCTGAATCACATAGGGACATGTAGTAACTCTATTGTTATCCATGAGGTTGTGACTGGCTGTGTTTTTCTTTTCTCACTCTGTCTTAGTATGGTAGCTCCAGGGGAGCCTATCCACCCTGGCTAATTTGAAATACCCGAAGCATAGTTTCTAACATCACAGCAAGATCTAAGCCACCACGATACAACAAACTGTTGGGCAGGTGGTTAGAGAATAGTCAGCATGCCCCTGAGAAGCAAGAATGGCAAGAGATTGGCTTACTTCCTTTGGACACGGTATCAAGAGGAGGCAATTTCTGGAAAAGAGCATCCTGCTTAGGGACCCAAAGGAAGTCTCTCATGAGGTGAATTGGTTCCATGACTACAGCAATAAACTCAAGTATACCTACTACTGCTAAGGCTGGCACAGGGACAGGCAGCATTTCTTTCTGTTACACACGAGGTCATCACGATTTGAGACTGACTGGATGGCAGCTAACGAAACAACAACTTGGTAACTCTTT
The DNA here is from genome assembly GCA_004026705.1 of Nesogale talazaci. Classification (NCBI taxonomy): domain Eukaryota; kingdom Metazoa; phylum Chordata; class Mammalia; order Afrosoricida; family Tenrecidae; genus Nesogale; species Nesogale talazaci. The sequence continues at coordinate 149,628 of PVJH01002113.1, forward strand.
GGCTATTAATTCCAGGAACTGCCAAAACGTTGTCTAAAGCAGCGACTCTATTTTACAGACCCACTGGTCCTGTAAGAGAGTTCTACTTTCTCTAATTTCCAGGCGAATTTTAAGTTCTTTTTGTAACATTTCTGTGAAGTGGGATCTCCTGATAGGTTTTATTGGACTCTTCTTAATGACTATTGCTGATAAGCACCTTTTGACCTGCCTATTTGCCATTTGTACATCTCCTTTGGACCCCTGTCTATTCCAATCCTTTGCTCATGTAATCATTTGTCTTTTAATTCTGGGTTTTAGGTGTTCTTCTATATTTTGGTATGAATCCCTTATGATTTAAAATGTTTTCTTCCATTCTTTGGGAGAAAATATTTCTCTAAAATAGTTCTCCTTACCATCCTTTGAGGCACACACGTTTTTAATCCAAATGCTCTATTTACCTGAAGAAACATACCTATATATTTCCTTACACTTTCTGAGTTCTCATATTTGATTAAGAAGTGCTAGAGCTACTATGTGTACTCCTTGGTCTTCATGGAAGATTTTGTTATTATTTTGATACTCCAAAACCAAACTGAACACGTTGCCACTGAGTCAATTATGACTCATAGTGACGTGTAGGACAGGCTCACATGGCTCCACTCTTTCTGGGAATAGAGAGCCTCATTTCTCTTCATGGAGCAGCTTCTGGCTTCAACTTACTGACACTCCCATTAGTAGCTCAATGCCCAGCCACTATCACAAAGAATGAAATGTATCTGTGAATATTTTTTAATACCATGTTAGACCCAGTTCCATTTGTTTATTTGCTTCCAATGGATGGTTGTTTGTGCCAACACCATTTTGAAGTGATTATTTCCCCAGAAAACTAAAGTAAAACCTTTGTCACTTTTGCGTGTTCTTATAGGTACTAAATTTTGCCACATCACTGGATTAAATATGTCATTCTTGCATTTATTATTTGTACCTAAATATTTATAAGCAAAAGCAGTCTCTTTTTTTTAAGGGGAGGGGAGGATGTTGTTTTTCTTCTCTGCTATCTTGATCAGATTTTGGCACTTTTCTGGTTTTCTAATAAACTGCAAGCTCTGGATTTTTTCCCCTTATGGTATGAACTAGTTCATATGAGTATAACATTTGAATTGTCTATTTTGTAAATGATGGATGAAAGCCATCTCTGAACTAGTCTGTCTTATTGCCTTTTTCAAGACATAAATTTGAAATCATTTTTCCCATCTCTTTGGGGGAAACATGGCAATTCTATTTCTTAGTCTCTTCTAGGATCAACTTTGGTAATTTATGTTTTTCTAGGAAAGCATGCATTGGTTCTAAGTTTTCAAGGCAATTTCATAAAGTTGTTGTATTATTCTCTTAATTCTCCCCTCTTTCGTGTCTCAAATCATGTCTTCTTTTTCCCCCTGCATTTCTGTTTCTCTCCTTAACCTATCTCTTGATTCACTTGTCTAATTTCAGTCTTTTCAAAGAAATAGGTTTTTGCTTTTACATTACTATTTTAAAATGTTTATTAGTTAAATTCTTCCTTTAAGAGCTTTTCTCTTTTTTTTGTATGTTTGCTTTGTTTCCTTTTTCCTGACTTTCTCATATATTCACTGCATTGCATCATTTGTTGTTATCCTTAATATTTTAATTTATAACTTTAATTGGTAGTTGTGTGCCTCATTTGAGTAGCGCTTTTGTGCTACCCTCCACAGATTTGGGAAATGTGTGTTCATCTCTACTCTGTTTCCTACAGTTTCCATCTCATCATTTAGGATTACATTTATGCATTTTAAAGTAATTTTGAGTTTTGGTTGATTTTGATAATGATTTCTAATTTTATTGAACTTAATTAGATAATGTGGCCTATATAATCTCTTCATTTAAATTTTGTTAAATCTTGATTGAGGTCAAGTATATGATTTCATATACATTGCTAGTGTTAAGAAAGTAAGGCCATGATTAGGGAGTTAAGAAAGTGGGATTAGGGAAAACAATTTGTCAAAAGCCAATAATGCCTTATATACTTCTATTTAATGATAAATGCATTCTCAATAGATATATGGATTTAGCCAATCCACTTGCAGATTTAAAGGAACTCTCTAACATATGAATGTGGACATGTGTGTGTACACAGTAGGATGTGTATAGGTATATATAGGTGTCTCTGCCTATATAAATAAAATAATGACACATTTAACCTAGTGATATAGCTAAAGTCCCTAAATTGTATTTGTTCCTGTGTTGTTAATTCAAATTTTTAAATAAATAAAAACAAATGTAAAGATGTTTATTTAGCCTTAATTTAGTGCTACAAGTACTAGAATAGGAGGAAAATGTGACATTCTGCTTCTTTTAAGACTTACAAACTTGAAACCCTATGGAAAAGTTCTACCCTGCCCAATAGGGTCACCATTTGTCAGAATTAACTGGAATACAGTGGGTTTTTATGCAAGAAAAGAAACTTTCGAAATGATTTTAAGGTTGCTTGTGCTGCAGATAGAAGGTAGTTGTGATGTAGAAGTTGCCTGTTGGGTTTAGTGCAATGATTTCAAAGTCAGAGCAAATGTACATTGCACTAAAGGGCCAGTGGGGAATTATTTTTAAATTGAAAGTAAACCAGTAACTGTCTGTATAAACACACACAAATGTATGCACACACGTGAAAATTCTGTGTAATAAAAAAGAATGAAATCAGACCAATGAGCCCAATAGCAAGTGTCCTTTATAATGAGAATGCTAAAATGTAGTTAATTCGCACAATGGATGGCAATACAATAATGAAATGATTGTGTACAATACAGATAAGTTTTCAAAATAAAATATAGTACATAAATAGTAAGATCTAGAAGACATGCACAGTATGGAGGCATACATCTAAAATTTAAACCATGCATAATAATAAACGCTATTTATGAAAGCATCTATACACAAAAGTATGCAGGGGGAAGTTGACCACCTTCTAGATATTGGTTCTTCCTGGGAATAGAGATGGCCACAAAGAATTGTGTTAAGACTTCAGTTTTGAATTTAGGGAAAGATAAAGTTGTTGTTCTTAGGTGCTGTTGAGTCCATTCCAACCATAGCAACTCTATGTAGAACAGATTGATATGCCGTCCATTTCTGCACCATTCTCAAAATTGTTGTTACATTGAACTCATTGTTGCAGCCACAGTGTGAGTCCATCATACGCATTGCCCTTCCACTTTAACAAACATGATACCCTCTCCAAGGACATGTGTCTCCTAGCCAAAACACATCAGACTAAATCTCACCATCCTTGCCCGAAGGAGAATTCTGGCTGTACTTCTTCCACAACACATTTGTGTGTTCCTTTGGTAGCCCATGGTGTTTTAATATTGTTCACCAACACCGTGGTCGGAATGTATTGATTCTTCTGCCTTCCTCACGCAATATCAAAATTTCGCATTCATATCGAGCAATGGAAGATAGCATGCCTGTGTCGTGTGCACCTTTGTCCTTGAGGTAAAATCCATGTTTTTCAACTCCTTCCAGAGATGCAGTAGATTTACTCCACGAAATGCCTTGTTTCATCTCTGGACTGCCACTTCCATGAACTTTGGTTGTGGATCCAAGCAAGGGAAAATTCTTGACAAGTTCCATCTTTGCTCAATTGATCATGATGCTACCTATTGGTCTATTTTGGTCTTCTGGGTCTATTGGGCAATTTTGGTCTTCTTTCAACTGAGTTGCATTTCATAGTGAAAGCTGCAATCCTTGTTCTTCCTCAGTGCTTCAAGTCCCCTCACTTGCGGCAAGGATCGCAGGTCAGTACTAAGCACAATAAAAGCATCTGCTTACTTGGGGAAGGAAATACCTATCTATAGGCTCCTTCTTTTGCTCTTTATTAGACAGAGACATTCTTTGACTTGTTCACCACTGTTCTTGGGAGTCAAACTCAAGACTGTGAAAGATGTTCGGTTGTAAACGATGAGTTGGGGACATCTCTTAAAATGCCAATGTTATCCTAGAATATAGACAATTGGATAAGACTAAGACAAGTCTCTGCAAATGATGACTGGGTTTTCTCCAGGGGAAGATATCTGATTTCTTCTATGTGGTTAAGGATGAAGCAAATATATAAATAGTGGTTTAAAATTGGGTAGAGGCAGACTCCAATGCTAGTGTATGGCAAGTCATACACTAGAGAATCCTAAAATGAGGAAAAGGGGATCTGGTTAGAAGGTGTTCAAACAGAAAACTATGTAAGCTTTACATTTGGAATGTAGAGCAGACATTGATGATATTGATGAACATAATTTATTGAGGGTTTCCTGTGTCTTCAACATGTTATACATATCCATTTATATAATTTCCATGACAACCTTTTGTAGTTGTGGTAGCTGGTGGAAATTATTGTTATGTTACTTATAAAGCTTGCATCACAGTACCTTTCATCTAATACTTTCTCAGGGAATTAAGTAGCTATTCATTTTAATAGCAAGCTTGATTAGCCCTCTGTGTCTTGCAAAAAAAAATGACTACTCAAATGAGGGCCCATTGTCCATAGAAAAGACACACATTAGTAGCACGCTTGCACTCAGTCTCTCATTTATGGCAGATCACTCCTCTATCAGGCAGTTAGAAATAGAATAAGGAACTGCTGATAGAAAGCAAGAGAGGAGGTCAGGTTCACACACCTAGTAGGTGTTAAAATTAAAACGTGGGTGTTGGAGAAAGGGTGCTGCACTCAGAATTGTATAATATGATGGTAGCTTTATGCCCCTGAGCTAATACCTGGCTGTCACTGAGTCAATTGCCTTCAAATTCTTAGATGGTTCATTCCCATGTGGGTCAAATGTGGGGGAGTTTTCAAAAATTAGATGGGCCAAACACCTATGATGGGAGACAGTGGGTCATTCAAAAATTTAATTCTGTTCAAAGACCATTTCAAAGTATTTGGCTACTAGAGTTTGGGGCAGAGGCTGTCCTGCTTGGCCACCTCATCTCAATGACACTCGTGCTTCTAAGTTTCCTGAAGCTCAGGGATGAGTTGGGTGGATAATGCTAGCTGATTATGAATTTCTGGTGTATGGCCCACAGCGAGTGATGATGAATCAGGCTGCTACACAAGGGGACTTTTGATCAAGAGCACATTTCTGCATAATGAGGAGTAAAGTAGTGCAGATTAATGGTGTCAGCATTTTAATGGGGCTTGGAATAAATGGCTGGGTGATGGATCCCTTTTGCAGAGAGCGGGCCAGCCTTCAGCCTCCCAGAGCTGTATCAAGGAGAGCCCAGGGGGCCTAGCCAATGAAAGGTCATTGCCTCACTCTTTGACAGGTGTTGGCACAAGCATTTTCTGGTTGCGTCCTCCTCCTCTTTGTTGCTGACCTTTTCTCAGTTGAAGGAGAGGTTCAGAGCAAAAGACGTGGAAACCTGTCTAGGGTTGGGGATGTTGGCAGCACCATCATTAAATAAGTTCTAAAGAAAGTGTGTGGTTGTCAGATAGTGTTGGTCTCACTAAGGTGGTGCTTGGTAAGCAAATAGGGCCGAGGGAGGGTGGCCTCTCTTTATGGCTGGGTTAAGGTGATCTGCTTTACCTACCTAGACCCTAGTTGAGACTCGTTAGCATCATCAAACCCGGAAGATCAAAGCATATTCACATTCACATGAGTTAATGACCTGTAATCATATGAGTAAGACATCCCATAGGGTTTGTTATTGCTGCAAATATCCAGTAGTATTTATTGAACACCTGAAAAATACTTCCATGATTTTGTGGTCATTATATAATCTCTTGTTAACTTGATCAATAAGTGTAGGGGTGGAGTATAGCCTGTCAATCAGGTCACAACCTGATGATGCCTCCCTGTGAGTGTGGCAATCTCATGAGGATTCTGGGAACTCCCCTTTCGTCTCCCTGGAGGTGGGCAGCACTCTCTGCTTCGCTTTCTTGAACTTAAGACACTAGAGGAACTGAAGAAGCCACATGGAGATCTCAACCAGCACTGAGATGCTTCCGTCCCCACCAGATCCACAAAACTTTTTACCCATTGGCCTATGATTTTCTTGCATTTGCAGTGTCACTTGTGAAAGCCTTTGTGAGTCTGAAGAGGAATTTATGGGACTTGTATCAGACAAATGGTCTAATAACAAACTTATGAACTTGATCTGAACTAGAATGTTTTCTCAATATACAGTTACTCTTTCATATAAAACTCTATCTTTCACATATATGAGTGTCTCTGAATTTGTTTCTTTAGTCAACCTGGACTAACACAGATGGACATGTTTTACCTTTATTATTTCAGTTAATAACTACCTAGAAATCTTAGTCTTATTTTTACCACTTTATGCATGATACACAGGAGTCTTTGCTTTGTACTTATCTATTTCTCCTCTCTTAGGGGTATCATAGAACTAGGCAGTGTTTCTTTTCCTTGTGCAAAGGCTTGTCCTGAATGGGGACCAATTTGATGGCAGCTAAAACAGAAGGTCAGAGAAAATGAGGCAGGCCCTCAGTGAGATGCACTGACACAAGGGCTGCCTCAATAGGTTCAAATGCAGCGGCAATTTGTGAGCATGATGGAAAACCAAGTGGTGTTTCCTTCTCTGGTATGCAGGTTGCTCTAAATCAAAACCATTTCAACATTGTCTAACTGCAGCATTCGTAGAGTAAACCAACGGCCATTTCAAGTGTCACAGGGCTGGGGAGCCTGGCTTGTTTTTCTTTTTGACAACTCCACACAATGTCTTTAGCGATAAGAAGCAAATGTGATTTTGGTACCACCTTGGTATTGTTGTTACTATGGTTGCTGTTCTCATTTCTGTTATCCAACACTCACCACTGAGCACTGTTATTGGTCCAAAGAAGAAGGTTTATTCTTGATGCCTTGCTTGGAGTTTATCTATCTACCCAGATATGCCAAATCAGAGCCTGCACTTTAGTAATATTCCCCCAGGTCTTCTTATATGTATCTAAGGGAGCTTTGGATTATGAATACTAGAGGATCAGTAAAAATCACCTGTAGATTTTGGTTAAATATAGATTCAGCTGGAGGTCATGCCAAGTGAACCAGTTCTGAAGCCCTGTGATGGGTGAGTGGAGGGGCCCACGCCCTAGGACCACTTGAAGGTGTGAATTGGGCCAGAAAAAAACATAGATATCAGTAACTAAGCCTAGACCTTCTGCAGTTAGCGTAATCCTCTAGCATGCTCTCATATCCTCCATTTCTGACTTAACTCTTGTGGCCATTTCCTGCTGGGCCAGGCGTTCTCTCTCACAAGCTCCATGATACACAAGCTCCATGATATCCTTCACTGTTTGTCAACCCACGGTCCATCCTGCTTCTCAAACTTGCCTTTGATATCCAAAAATGTTTCATTAGCCATGGTTTGGCTTATGTAAACCTCATTCTTCTCTCAGACCTTTCTAATGACTTTTAAGTTCAGATGATTCATTTTCTCACTCAAATTAAATCTTTCTCGCAATATATTCTTTTAAAGACATTTCCAGACCCAGAAGCTTACATTCCTTGCCTTCTGCGGCCTTTATTGGGCACAATAATTAAGTGGGAAGTCTTGTTGTTGGTCAGAAATACTGGAGAGAGCATTCCAGGATTAGTAGGGATTGTGTGCTCCAAATCTTTTGGCATCATATCTTGGCTGAAAGTTGCTGAATAAAGCAATCTGGGTCACTTGAGAAAGAGCATTGGCTATTTCTCTGTCCAGGCCACTGTATAAATTCAGGAAACATATAAAGGGCATAGACATCACCACCATTTAGTGACTGTAGGTTTGCAGTGAAGTCACAAACCCATAAGCGCCATGGTAGACATTTGTATAAAATACTATGAAGAGAAAAGTGATTCCATCAGCATGATAGAAGAACCATGAGCATATAGAATGTGACCAAGTATTTATCCAGCAGAGAATAAGGGAACCGCATTTAAGACCAAGAGAGTAGAATGAATACAGAGGTTGGAGGAGCATGCACAGAATTGAACCTGAGTTGCCTTTGTCTTTTGGCTCGTTGATGTTCATTTTCTTCAGTGTGACACGTTCTTTCTCAGTGTTGGGTCTTCTTAACCATAGTATCCTCAGCCTGGTCGCTAGACCACCCCAGACACATTCTTTAAAATTTAAGCTGACATGTTGTGTTCTGGCATCAACCTTTTCCTGATACATTCTACTCCATTCAATATTTCCCTTTATACTACTCTGACACATTTTATTTATTGGTTTTTAATAGATACCTTTTTACAAAGTCTGATGCAGGAGAAGACAAGACAAAGACAAAAGCTAGTCATCTGGATGAGTGATCATCTGCATGAAGCCAGGTGTTGTCCTAAGTATTTGTATCTGTAGGGCTACCTCCAGTATGCTTTGGCTTGGGGCTATGAGGGAAGGAGCTAGATGTGAGACAGAATTATAGAAGACTTTAACCAATGGAGCCCTGGTGGTGCATTGTTTAAGCACTTGGATATTAAGGGAAGGCAGTAGTTGGATGTCCCTGGCTGCTCCATGAGAGAAAAATGCTGGAGTCATCTTCGATAATAATTACAGACTTAAAACCCCACTGGTGATGTTTTACTCTGTTCTGTATGGTCAGTTTGACTTGGAGTCAATGGCAGTTGCTTTGATGCTGTTTTTGTTTTTGTGTTTAACCAGTATCTTTCCTTTATAAAGGCTCCCAGACACTTTCATGTTGAAAGACCACACATACATGTTAAAAAAAAAGAAGAAAAAGAGGAAGCAACAAAAACAGATGTTCTGTAAGCACTGGAGAAACCATTTAATAGGAAAGGAAGATAAAAGATGGGTGGTTGACACTCATATGCCAATGTCAACTTCCCAGAAATTAATCTCATGGGAAGTGGTGATAATTAAATTAAATTGCAACAGTTAATTGATCAATGGGTTATTCAATGGAATGGAAATGAGTACAATGGACTTAACAAGCACATTTGCCCACCAGAAGGAGTCTAGGACTCTTGTGCATTGGCACCAACAGAGAGGTAGGTTATATTTTGATCATATTTAAAAGACCTCAAGCCTCCAGAGTAGGCTTTCTATGAGATGTGAACATGAATATTTACCTACCTTCCACTTTCTTCAACTTGCGTTTTGTCTTTTAAATTGTGTTCATATCATAAATAATTTTTATTAAGAACACAGTGGTGTCACATGTGTTTCTTCTTTGCCTTACTGAGTTCAGAGGGCGTAAGAGCCATGCTAGTGCGGCTGCAATAGTTTGGGGTAGGGACATTTTTGAATTTGAGGCATCTCATTAGTCTTAAGACACGTCTTTTACTGTGTTGAGGCATATTAACTCATTTATTTATTTTCACAAATATCTCTTCATAGGGGAAATGCTATCTCTAGAATTCCACTCCAACAGACCTGGTAAGCATCAGCACACATTTAAGAGCCCATCATACCGGTTTTCACTCCCCTGACCTGAGTGGACTTAAGGCCAAGTGAAACTAATTTTGGAATACCAACCAATAACATTTCAATCTAACTTTGCTGAATTTGTTTTAAATTTGCATCTGTCTAGATTTACCCCTTCTATTTTTTTTGTCTCTTGGTATAAAGAAAGATATTAGAAAAATACAGCTGCATCATCCAATCAATGAAGAGTTTCTAGGCGTCTCAAAAACCCCTTGTGTAGAGACCCTGCCAGTGACCAGACCCACAATCTAGATGCAAACTCCTGGCTTCTGCTTGTCTTTCCTGGCTTTGCTGATCTGCTAAAGGTAGTTGCCTTTTTATCCCCTACCCTTTTTATTGTGATAAATGCATGTAAAACAGAACATTTGCCATTCCAGCATTCTTCCCTGGTGCAATTCAGTCACAACCAATGCTATTTGGTTTACATTTCACTGGTGAATGTGGTAAGAAGTTTGGATGGGGCTCACATTTTAATCCCTCGAGAATGCTGATCTTAGAAATGAAGATATTGGATGGGGATATGGGTTGATCTAAAATACCATGCGTTGAAACCCTAGCAGAGAAGGAAGGCTAAAATTTCAAGGAGGGTGGCCATAGGGCGGCTTCCCCCTCAGGACTGGGTTGCCCCTTGGTAGGCATACACTCTCACTAGGTGCATATCATTTTGGTCACAGGGCTACATGATGAGGTTTGGGGGAGAAACATGGGGATTCACCAGCATTCTGCTAGAAATGAGTCTCTAATATGTGTACCGATGGAATTCCTGGGTGGTGGAAACAGTTAAGGGCTGAGCTACCAACCAAAATGTTGGTGGTTTGAATCTGCCTTGAGCTGCCTGAGAGGAAAGACTTGAAGATTTTCCCTGAAAGAGCATAGCTTTGAAAACCTTATGGAGTACAGGTCTACTCTACAGAGATAGTGTTGTCAGGAAAGGGGGTGGATTGGATAGTAACTGGTCTGAGGATATTTTAGGGGGACTTTGTTTTCCGGTGAGAATAGTGATAGATAGAGATTTTGGAAGGAAGTAGAAGGGTCTTTAAGGAGCTCTGAAATTAGAGTGCATCGCAAAATGGTCTCCTAAGAACAAGGTCAGTGCTTCAATCCCACTAACTGCTTCTCAGGAGAAAAGATGAGACCTTCTGTCTCTTTAAAGATGTACAGTCAGTCACAACAGGACAATTCCACCCTGTCCTATAAGATCACAGTGTGTCAGAACCCACTTGGGGCCCTGAGTTTAGTTTCTATTTTTATTGAAGAGGTTTTTTTGAAAAGTTGTGTTGAGAGAGACCCCTTTATCTAGCATGAATGATAGTCACTGACTTAAGATGGTTTGAGCACCATGAAAATACATAGAACTGTGCTGATCTCAGTCATTCACCAATTATGTTGCTGAGATAGTTGTCACTGCATCTCTTCTGACTCATTAAGACCCCCATGTCCAGCAGTTCAAAAACCACTGCTCTGTACTATATCACTGCACAATGGTTGCTATGTTCAAGTAGGCTTTGGGACAGTACCTATGCATTTTAAGTGTCTTCTGACCTAGGGGATTTGTTTTCTAGCACTGTATCAAATGTTATTCTGTTATAATCCATAGGCTAATTTTTGTTGCCTTTTCCTCACCCACATCCTAAATAGTTGGTGTGTTTCAGAGATTTGGTTGAAATAACTTCATTTCAGGAGCATTCTGTGTTGTTTCTGTATTGAAAAAATGGGATTCTAGCATGGCAGTGTTGAAAGTTGCCCATTGGACACAAGTAGGTTCATGCTCTACTTCCCCTAACCACAGCCAGGGCTGATCTTACTGAGGGACAGAAGAATCCCCTTGACCAGCAGTTCTCAACCTGTGGGTCGTGGCCCCTTTGGGGTCAAATGACCCTTTCACAGGGGTCACCTGATTAATAACAGTAGCAAACTGACAGTTATGAAGAAGCAACAAAAATCATTTTATGGTTGGGGATGTCACCACAACATGATAACTGTATTAGAGGATCACTGCCCTAGACCATCTTCCCACTCTAAGGTGCACATCCTCTCTCAGACCTACCTGCCACCTCCCCCGATGACCTTGTATTCTCCCTGCTCCATCTGAGCTGGCATTTTTATCCACACCCAGACCAGACATGTGGAGTGGAAGGTTGAATATGGCTCCTTCCAGGCCCAAAGTTGTAAGACTTTAACTTTGTTGCACATTGGAATGCAAATGGCAAACCTTCTACCCCACCAGACCACTGCAGGCCGCCCCGTGGATTGGCTGCAGAAAGGAGCCCGGTGTGAGGTAATTAAGAGCAGATCAGTAATAGCTCCACAGAAAGGCCTGTGTCCAGGAATTCCTTTTGCCAGCGGTCCTGGGAGCTTTTGCCGCAGAGAAACGAGTTTGCAAATAAGCACTTTTCTTTGTGAAGTTCCCCTTCCCAGCTCTATCAGCTTCCAGCTCTGTGTTCAGCCTAGAGGGCTGTCTTTTCATCTTGAACTTTACATATTCTTCTGGTTTAGCCCAGTCACACGGATCCCTTTGGCAAACCACTCTCCCTCCCACTGTGAATTGTTGGGTAGCAAGGCATAGAAAAAAGTGCACAGTTGGCCAACTTTTCCCCCCACAAACCCCTTTCTCTGCCTCCCTTTGTGCTCAACAATCGGTTTCCAAATCTTTGGTTTTCTTTGTCATCTGGAAAGATGTTGGAGTTGAGCAATAGGAGAGCAAGAATTCTCAGACGTGCTGAGAAAATGAAAGTGTGTGTTTGTGTGTGTGTGTGTGTGTGTTAGTATAGTCTCACTACCACCCCCAAAGCCACTGATTAGCTTTGTAACCCTCAGGAATGTATGTCATTTGGGGTTGAGTTAGTGGTTTGAGCAATGTTCCTCCAAACTTCCTGCTGGAAAATTTAACCTCTCCTTTGCCTTCAGTTACAGCGGGAAGCTGAGCACTGTGTGCCTGGTCTGAGGCTGAGCACATCTCTGAAATCCAGCCCCTGCTGTCTATCTTCACCACTGTGGTTTCTTTCTTTCTTTCGCTCTCAGATGTTCACAGACTGTTTGACACTCTCCCTCCCTTCTCTCTTTTACCCCCAAACACTGTCCTCAAAGTGGCCCAAATGATCTTCCCCAAAATGAATCTCTGTTTACCTTGTTACCCAACACATTTAGGATCCAATCTAACCTCACAGCAGGACAGCCAGAACCTCCTGGGGAACTGATTGGACCCCTCTGCTCCCCAGGGCCCCTTTCTGAATTAACCCATTGATCCAGGCTCACTCTCTGGGTTTTCTGTTGTTAGCAACTGCGTTCTCATATGGAGATGAGTTTCTGTAAGTAAATATGCTTCCTTCTCTTGCCACATCCCTCTGGGTCCTGACTGCCCCTCTCTATCCTAGATAGATGGAGAAGTTTCTGTAGATATCCACACACTCCCTACTTCACCTATTTCTGCTCATCTTTCCGGCCTGCTCAGGAAGCCTCTGCAGCACAGATCTTTCACCCTTAAGTGTGCAGAGCCAGCATGAGATGGGGCATCTAAAGCATTTTGCCATGGCTTCTGAACAGGGTGGGGCAGGGTGCTAATACAGCATGATGTAGGGGGTAAGAATTGTGGCTCTGGGGCTGGGTTAGCCTGGATTTGAATCCTGTCTGAACCTCTACTAGATCGCCCATAATATGGGCAGTATCATATCTGCCACCCAATCCTGAAGATCACCTGTAACTGAAATAATGTTGTCTTAAATACTACGAGGAGCTTTTGGGAACAAACAGAAATTTGTTTTCTCAAAGTGTAGGAAGCTGAAAGTTTGAATTGAGGGCACCCACTGGAGGGGAAGACCCTCTCTGTGGCTCGGGGTGGGGTGGGGATGACATTCTAGTCCCAGGGATGATTGTCCCTGCATTTCTTGCTTCCTTGGTGCTGCTCATGCACGCCTCTCTGGATCCCAATTTGTGCTTACCTATCTTCCCACTTCATCTGTTCTTTATAGAGCTCTTTGAGCAGGGGTTCAAACTGGTTCAAATAGATTCAGGCCTGACCCACGGAAACCAGGGTAGTGCATAAATCACATAGCATAACATCTTTGGTGATGGATTTTGACCTGGCAGCATGTTTTACCCATTGGGCTGCTAACCACAAGACTAACAGTTCAAAATCACCAAAGCTTCCCTGTGGGAGAAAGATAGGCGTCCAACTCTTGAAAAGATGTACTACCTCAAAAACCCACAACGGCAGAACCACTCTGTCCTGTTGGGTCACTATGGGTTGGAATGGACTTGATGGCAATGAGTTTGGTATTTGGTTTGGTGAGAAAATAGGCAGCAATGCCCTATTCAAAGATGGTAGCCAACATAGATTTACAGTAATATGGTTGGCCACTATCTTTGATCAGGGCACCACCCCTGGTTTCCTCCAAAACAAGCAAACGATGAAACTTTTGCATTAGAGAAGATTCTGGCTCAGAGATTACCATCCACGGCATGAGCTTTGAAGCATTTTCAACCTCTTTGAAGCGCTGCTCAAAATCCATTAGGTTTCAGACACAACCTATATGGATATGACTTCATGAACACAACAAAGAAGACCCCTGATTTCCACATGGACTGACATCCAAGTGTAGGACTGGGAGTACCAATAATACTATTTTAAGGGGGCACAGTTCAGTCCACAACAAATGATCATGGGGGTGCTCAACATACCCCTAGCATGGAAGAAAATCTCTGAATGCCTCTCAGAATGAGACTCTGCTATTGACCCACCTTCTAGCCTACAGTATCCAACTAGCACTACCTGAGTTTTCCAGACCCCTGCTCCACAATCCCCACTGACGTCCCCTTGTACAAGGGGGCTTCAGAAAAAAGTCTGTGGAAAAAAAAATGCAATCAACCGATGATAGTGTTCCTTTTATCTTCTTAACTTTTGGAAGCTCACTCAAGCAGGGGGAAGAAAGAGTTAAGCCTGACTCTGTTCACTGCAAATCCACAGGCACTAAATAAGGCTCCAACATTCAGGCTTTAAGTATGGGCTGTAGTTAACTATAAACAGCTGTTGCAAGATAATAGCCTTCCACTTGTAAAATAAGGCCAGGCTCCCCTCCCGCACAATGAAACCTTTCTTACAAAGAGCGGGCAGAATGGATAGATGGATCTCAGTCTGGCAATAATCAGAATCAAGAGTTGGGGGCTGGGGAAGAATTGTCAGGCTTCCCAGATCAAGCTGACACGTATATAGCAATTCCATTTCCGTTTCCAAAAGCCCAAACACCCGGGTGCCTCTTATCTGCAGTATATTCACCCTGTTGTTCTAAGGAAGCGGGACGACTCTTGGCCCTTCTGCCCCCCTCCCCTCTTCCTGTACAGTATTCATTCTAATAACAGGAAAAAGAGCAGACGCTCAGCAGGGTGTGTTGCTCTCTATACCACAGTCCTTACTCCAGCTAAGCCTCCCTTCTGATTTGAGGGCATGAAGCATGAATGAAAACTCAGCGATGTGCCTCTGTGTGGGGCTCTGGGATTGGGGCTCTGGGAGTGTCCTTCTACAGTGTTTCCATGATGGGCTGCACATTGGGTAGATCCATCCTCATGAGTTTGGTTTCGAGTGTGAATTCTGGAAAGCTCCATTTTGTTTCAGAACCTAGCCAGGCGTCATTGACTCTACATCTGGGGTGTCAGGTACACAGGAACCATCAGATTATTCTTGGTTCTTTTCAGCTTGTTGCACACCTTCTGTGTGGGAGGGAGATGAAGAACTAGGAAGTAATATTACTGGTTTTCGAAGAATGATGGAAGGAGTTTGGGGGCCTTTGAAATAGAAACTTTTAATGGATTGTCTAGGGTAAGTCTGTCTCTCTGTCTCTCTGTCTCTCTCTCTGTCTCTCTCTCTCTCTCTCACACACACTTTTTAACAGAAGAGTTTGATGAGAACCAGAAAAGTGCAATGGTTTACTAGAGAATTAAAATGCTCCATAAATGAGTTAACACTCGAGATGAGGCATATTCTAAGTGCCAACCTCTGCTTCCCAGGCCAGGAAGTTCTACCAACCCACATGGAACATCATAAGATAATGGTGGAGGATCCTTAATCTAGGACCAGCAAGAATCTGTAGGAGTCTTTGTAGGCAATAGTATATGGGAGGTTAATTCCATTTATGGCTGAGGTATAAGAGACTCCAATAAGTATCTCTAACTAAATAAACATTGGAGTTGGACTAGGCAGGACGATATGTGCTTTTGAATTCATGAGTGATTATAGACATGCCTGGTTTTACAAAGGAAGTCTTTGCATCTATGACAATGTCATCATAAGTCATGATCATGAGTACCATGGAATGGTAAATGACAAATTGTGAGCTGAGCTGTGTGTTGGGGTTGCCCCCATTTTAGAGACCAGGAAAGAGTGGTTTGGAAAGACTATACCACAGGCTCATTGTCACCCATATAGGAGAATCCAGAATCCAGTTTCAAAGGCATGTTTTTGATCTCTTGACCACTAGGTTGCCTTGTTTAAAAAATTACTGGTAATAATGAAACAAACAATGCATTATCTTCTTGATGATACAATGCCCACTTGTGCTTCAGATATTCACACCATCCTGAAAGGCACCACAGTGCTTAATTCCAGGGAGATCTGAGACACACCATTTGTCTAAGATCACCCATCCTTCTGCCTCCCCTCTCTCCCTTCCTCCTCCTTTCATTTTTTCACTTACTTCTTCATTTTCTTCCTTCATTCCTCCAACTTTCCCTCTTCCTCCCATCCTCCCTCCTGGTTGTACTGTCTTCTTTCCCTCCCTCCTCTTCTTCACATCGTTTTCTCTCTACTTTTTTCCTTCTCTCCTTCGTTCCTTCCTCCTCTCTTCCCTTTGTTCTGATGAGTTCTCAAACATTCAAGATTTGATTCAGTAGATCTCACCTACAAGAGTCTTGGGCGATTCACGGAGAAGGGGAGGTTTTTGTGGGGTGTGGCACAAAAACTTGATGTTTGCTTCATCAGCCCTTTATCCCTTAAACCCCCAGAAATCCATTTCCCTAGGGACTGGTGCTCAAATTAGATGCTGAACACTCCAACAGCAGAGATCAATATTATGTATGCTTTTAGTCTCAGTTTCTGATGTACACTGTATAGCCAATAAAAAGTTTGTCAAATTAGTGAGTTAACCTGGATAATCTTACTTTGCATAGGCCTAAGAATTTCCTACTTTAAACATACAAATATCTATGTATTTACCTTAGTCATTGTTAATAAAACATGATTGCTTTTGTTTTTTTTAAATCATTCCTATTTTGAAAGAAAACAAAGAGTTGTTTGACACCAAAGAACCCGACTTGAAAGACTATGGGTGGGTGGGGGGAGGATAAGGACTGGGCAAAAGGAGGGACAGAGATTATGGAAGGAGAGAGGATGAGAGTGGGGAGAAGAACCACATTTATGAAAGGTTTAATGGAATATTATTAACTGATTTGATTTGAATTACATGGAACAGTGGTTCTCAACCTGTGGGCCATGACCCCTTTGGGGGTTGAATGACCCTTTCACAGGGTTCTCCCGATTCATAACGTAAAATGACAGTTGTGAAGTAGCAGTGAAAGTAATGTTATGGTTGGGGGGTGGGTCACCACACCATGAGAAACGGTATTAAAGGGTCACAGCATTAGGAAGGTTGAGAACAACTGCCATAGAGTGTGGTTTTCTTTAAAGTTAAAATAAAGTCAAAATAAGAGAGGGAGAGAGAAGGCTCACAGGCTTAGAAACCTGACTTACCCCTTGAATTTAAACTTCTAAACCTTGATCATTGTGGCTGAAAAAGGAGAAAATGTGAAACTGAAGTGGGCTTGACTTCTTTCAGGACATACAAGTTCATTTCAAACATAAGAATAAACACGCACACAAACATAACTATTTTCAGTGGCGATGGCATTATTTACATTTTTATTACCATGATTAGGCAACATTTTCATGAGCACTGATTATGCCATAGCCTCCTATTTTAAATACTAACCCATTTTTTTTAATTAACCATTCTCCTCTCTTCCTACTTACTTTCTAAATAGCATGTTAGCATGCTAAAGGTTGCCAATTTGAACCTAGGCAACAGCTTAACCCATGCAGCAGCTGCAGATCTGGCCATCCTCTGTCCACAAAGATGACAGCCAAGAAAACCATAAGAAGCAGTCCACTCTGTCACATGGACCACCTATAAGTCAAGTGAAACTCAAAGATGCCCAACAACAATGCAGAACACTGACACTCACTAGAGTGATGAAGCTCTGGCTAAACATGTACAAAGAAAGCAGGGATGTATGACATATCATCTGCCTTGTCTGCTCATACTTTTATCCTTTGTCTTTTTTTCATGATACTTTTTAAAAAGATCATAGAGATGAGAAAACATGGATACCTAAGAAGGATTGAAAGGAGAGAAAATCTGTTTCAAAGAGGACCAAAGATCCTTTTGCAATTCTTTGAAATGACATAGGCCTCTAACACAACAAAGTGTTGTCAAGGTCAGCTCAAACTCTTAAGAGCCCTAATGGGGGAGTGGTGAAAGCACTGGACTATTGACACATAGGTAGATGGTTCAAACCTCTCAGCTGCTACACAGGTGAAAGAAGATGCTCTCTGTTTCCAGGAACAGTGCATCCTTGGAACCTAGTGGGTCAGTTTTACTCTGTCCTCCAAGACCACTATGTAGGAACTGACTCAAAATAGTGGACTAGTGTGTGTGTGTTCTCTTTTTTTTTTTTGGGGGGGGGCGTGGAGTGGACAGGGGTTACTGAAATATTAGACTCTGCAATATAGCAATACACAATGAGGATGTTATTATGCACAGCCTCAGATTATCGATTTGAGTTTATCTTTATTTGGAAGATTGGCCTCCAAAATAGTCAAAGGTCCTAGACAGGCCAACAGTTCCTCTGGAAGGGAGTGTGTAAACTGGACATGGAGTCCCTTGTCCTGACTGTGTGTCACAAGGCAACCAAGTCCTCTCTGGTCCTCAGGTTGCTTGTCTTGAAAATGGGAGCGGCTGAGCCCTGGTGGTGCAGTGGCTGTGTGCGGGACTGTGGCCCACAGGGTTGACGGTTCAAATCCAGCAGCAGCTCTCCAGGAGCAAGACTGGGCTTCCTTCTCCCACCAAGGCAGTGATGTCACAAAACAAACAGAAAACAAAAAGAAAGCAGGAGTGACCACACACCTGAAAACACATGTTCCAGGCAGGGCATGAGAACAAATAGGACGCCGAGGCGGAACTATTGAAAGCATTGATGCAGCATACATGTTCAAACCTCTCTAGCGATGTTGGTGATGAGGAAGGCTCATTTCCAGTGTAGGCAGTGAATGCCACTCACATTTCTGGTGGCATTGCTTCCACAATTGCTTCCACGAATTGCAAACATGATTGCCCCGAGACTCAAGGGTTCTCCCTCACTGCCATGGAGCCAATGCTGACTCATGGCAATTCCTGGGAGTTTCCCAGACTATTAATTTTTTGTGAGAGTAGAAAGCTCAGCCTTCCTCCTGAGGAGCTACTGGCGGTTTGGAACTGCTGGCCATGAAGATCTTACCAGGGTGTCTAACCTCTCCACTTTCGGAAAGCGTATGGGCAGTATCGAAGTTAGCGTTCCTTAGTCCCTTGGGACACTCCTATAAACCCATTGAGTGTCTTCCAAATCATAGTAGCAAAATTCCATTCTAGCTCATAGTCATCAAAAAGAATGTATCGTTACCAATTTACAAATCATGTTGCAGTTGCTGTGTTTATTAAGCTTCAGGCATGGCTGCATTTGGGGAATTGTAAGATTTTTGTTGTTATTCACTTGCATAATTAAAACAAAACAGCCCTCAATATTGCTATAAAGATTAAATGTGAGAACACATGCAAAGTACTTGGAACAGTGTCTGGGACATAGAAGACTCTCAATGGTTGTGCAGGAGGATGGTGAGCGTGGCTTGCTTTTAAAAAGTTGCAGATTCTGACATACTCGAAAAGAAGTGTGCACGAGGCTCCCTGTTCCCATCCAAGGCTTGCCTGGAAGTGTCATGGGACATGGTTTTCCAGAATAAGCATGGATTTGCTGAATGAAGAAGATAAATAGTGTCCCTGCAGAGGGTCCAGGATAGACAAAGACCCAGAAGCATCCTAAGGCATGGTCTTTCAGGGGAAACCAAACCTGGTGATCTGCTTTGGCCAAAGCACATCATGAAAAGCTAAAAGATGGAACGAACCATATGGCTGTGGTAGTCATCCGACTGCCCAGTCTCAAGAGGCACGCCAGCCTATGCTAAGGAGCCTGACTTCATTGCTAAGATGCTGAGAATCCACCGAGTCTCACCCTCTTGGGAGGCAGTCCCACTGGTGTGTAGGATAGGCTCCTCCTGATTGTGGTGCAGAGCGGGCTGGGAAGGTGCCACTTCGGGTGCTACAAGACCTGCAAGAGTGATGTTCTGACCTAAGGATTGTTTTAAGTTGGAAGAACCCTAAATAGAGTGATCTTTTAATAATAATAAAAAAGATATGATGATCTGAAAATGAAGCATAATCCCACATAATCCACAATAAAGTGTTTAAACTAAAAAAACCTAATACTGATCTCACACACAAACAGGCCACAGAATTTCGAAAACCACTGTGTTTCTTTCTTCTTTTTTTTGAAGGTGTTTTTTTAAATTAAATCATTTCATTGGAGGCTCATACATCATTTTTCACAATACATAAATAAACACACAGTGCAGGCACCTTCACATGTCTGCTGTTATTATCGTTCTCCAATCATCCGCCTTTTCTCTTGAGCCCCTAGTGTCAGCTTTTCCATCCCTTCCCCTCTTCCCCTGCTCTCTCCTTCCCACCAACCCTCAATACTTTATAAATTATTGTTCTGTCATATCTCACACTGCCCGCCCTCTCCCCCAACCCACTCCCCTGATGCCCCTCCTTCAAATAGGAGCTTATATGTATATCCTTGCAGTTGGTTCCGTCTCTCTACCCCACCTTCTCTCCACCCTTCCAGCAGCTCAAATCTAACCACTGGCCCTCAGGGGCTCACCCATCCTGGTTTCCCCATATCTCCAGATCCCCTCTCCACCAGTGTACCTTCTCCAGTCCATCTGGATTTGTAAGGTAGAGTTGGGACCATGATAGTTAGGGGGGAGGAAGGCTTCAGGAACTAGAGGAAACTTGTATGCATCATTACTGCCGGCTGCCACTTGACTGGTCTGTCTCCTCCCCGTGGCTCCCCTGTAAAGGGGTGACCAGTTACCCACCAGTGGGCCCTACATCCCCACCCTGCTCTGTCCCTCATTCATAATGATGTGATTCTTGTTCTTTGATTCTCAATACCTGCTCCCTTTGGCACCTCTTGATCACGCATCTTGGTGTGCTTCTTCCATGTGGGCTTTGCTGTTTCTGCGCTGAATGGTGACTCGATTATCTTCAAGTCTTTGAGACTCCAGACATTCAATCATTTGGTAGCTGGGCGCCATAGTTTCTTCTACTCTGTTTGCCTCTGTATCCATTTGTCTTCAGCGATATCGAGAGTCAGTTGGTCCACTGATTTTGATTTTTGTTCTTTGACGTCTGATACCTGATTGTTTCAGCATCTCATGATCGCACCGGCAAGTGAGCTGCTTTTATGGTGAGTTTTGTTGCTCCTGAGCTAGATGGTTGCTTCTTTATGCTCAAGCCTTTAAGACCCCAGATACTATATCTTTTGATAGCTGGGTACCATCTGCTTTCTTCACTGTTCTTGCTTGTGCTCCCACATGTCCTCAGTGGGCACCTTGGGGATGTGTGTACACAACACTGTGTTTTTTTAGAAGTACCTACAGGCCTCTGACTTCCTGAGCTAGGAACACTGCTGTGAGTTTATTGTCTAAGTATTCTCTTCCCATGTGCAGCAGCTGTGTAGGTAGAAGCGAACTTTGGACACGGCACTGCATCTGTGAGTCAGAGTGAAACGTTTCTCTATGACCAATTCTTGTTCCAATCTTTTCTGTCAGGAGAGAAGAATGCAAATGAGAAGTGAAAAACAAACTCTGTGAAACTGCAAGGGCTGCTATCATGTAAAGCGCTCTCCCCCCTTTTATCCAGAAAGCCAGGGGACTTCTTTCATCCTACATTCTGAGTTCAAATTTCCACATGGTCAACCCAATATTCTAAATGCAAGGGAATGTGTCAATTTACATGCTCCTCACCATGATGTGACGGACAGGTGATAGGCTGGGTTCACTCAGCCATCAGCTGGATTATGACTCATAGTACCCATCTAGGATAAATGGTGAACTACTCCTCTGGTTTAGGACACTATATCCCTTTACTGAAGTAGGGAACCTCATTAGAGTTAGGATATTTCAGTATTTGACCTTGTATAGAACTGGTTAACTCTGAGATATATCATGGTTCCTAATGGTTTGAGTCCATTATTTTTTTATCTTAAAAAGAATCTCATTACCACCACCAAAATCACTATACCGTCAGCTTCATCACCACATAATCACCAACACCATCACCTCAACCATCATTATTGCCATTGTACCTGCCACAGTGATCACTCCAATCACCACCACCATCACCACCACCACTACGATGGCTCCCTCTGCCACCAGCACCAGCCATGCGTTATCACACCAACCACAGAGAGGTATTGTTTTGCCTTGCTGTAACCAGATTTTGGGTGACTTTTTAAAGCCACTCTGTATAAAAAGTTTTCTTGAGCCTCTACTAAGAGATCAGAATCATCTTCAAAACTTCAATACTGAGAGTCTGATCTAATAGTAGACCCTTGGAGAATGTGTGCTTAAGGCAAATCTGACTTTGGAATAGGACTTCTCTTTTCTATTTGCATACATGCTCCAATATACAGAAATAAGGTGTCATAATTTGTGGATGTTTTTCTATATTTTGGTACACAGCCTAGCTCAATGAGACATTAGCTGGCTTATACCATAAACATGAGAACAACTTTGAATCTGTGATTTCTAGGGATTCCAAGTAAGTTCCAAAACACACTCATCATCTTGTAGAGAATATTTGACTCATTAGTAACTGAATCCACTGAAAAATAAGTTTCTTTCATGAAGTCTCCCTCTACATCTATTCACTCAACATCTTTGATGTGGTTACTTATCACTTACAATCATAAAAGTTTATTTCCTCAAGTTACAGGCTGGATGTAGTCCTTTATTTCTTAAAACAAGATTATTTGTTATCCCAGATTCCAAATTTCTTCCATTTCGTAGATTACTCTAACTTTCAAAATGTTAGCACCTCCCTCACAACAACTGTCTGTCAATCTGTCACAGTTGGTGATTTATGTGCTGCTGTGAGGCTGGAAGCTATTTCATGAGTATCTCAAATACCATCAGGGCCATCCACAGTGGGCAGGTTTCATTGGAGCCTCCAGATGAAGGCAAATGAGGAAAAGGACTTCTAACCATCAGTGGCCATTGGAATTCATTGCCAATGTAGTGGGATGTTGTCTGATACAGTGCTTCTATGAATTAAGACTGGTGAGGAGCTATCTCTTCAATGTAGAGTTGACTTTAATGATGAAGTCACAATTCCAGGCTCTCATTTGCTGATGCAGCATGATTCAAAATAAGATGAAGCAGCTTCAAATAGCCATTAACTGTCAGAACACAGGATGTATGCAGTATGAATCTTAGTAGATCCAAAGTCATCAAACGTAAAATGGAACACATAAAAGTCAATATCATAGCTATTGCTCTTGTCAGGTCCTATTGAATGGGCTCTAACTCGGAGGCACCCGATGTACAGCAGACAAAATTGCCTGAGTTTGGGCCATCCTCCCCACCAGTGCAATGTGTGAGTCTACTGTTGCAACCACCATGTCAACCAACTTCATTGAGATGTCATTCCCCTTTTTGGCTGACACTCTACCAAGCAGTATGTCCTTTTCCAAGGACTAGTCTCTCTTGATAACCTGTCTAAAATAGAAGAGGCAAAATTCTCACCATTCTGACTGGCTGTACTATCTCCAAGTCAAAAAAAGATATTTTTTTCTCCTTGCAGCCCATGGAGTTCTTGATATTCTTTGCCCAACAATTCTAATGCATCAGTTCTTCTCCAGTCTTCCTGAGTCATGGGTTCCATAAGAGTAAAGTGACCCGATTTTAAGTGGGACACCATTGACCGCGGGGGTGGAGGGGGATTCTTGATTAAAAATTTGGTCTATATGGAGCAACAAAATTTTTCATAGAATGCAAAAATAGTATTGTAATATATTTATTTAATTTTAAAAGACCACAGGATGCAGGACAGATTGTTAAAAAGCAGGACGTCTGGTCACCTTACTTAAGAGACTACTGAAAATGGCTTGACTTAGGCAGTCCTGAATGTGACTGGACTGCACCTCACAATGAAAAGACTCTCTCCCTTGTTTCAGCACAAACTTCCAGACCTTCGTAGTTGAGTTGACTTTTCTCTTGTCAGGGCATCCAGCAGTCCAAACATTCAGTCGGACATTTCTTTAAATTAAAAGAAAAATCAAAGCAAACAAATCCTTGATAAAAAGACTTCGAGATACGACTCTCAGAAACATTTGTATGTACAGATTTTTTTAAAGCCTCTTTCAATGTATGTAGACTCCATACATATTAATCTCCCTCTGGCAAAATGTATTTGATTTCTGTGCCTCAGCATTTAGCACAAGGTCTGATGCAAAATGGAAAATAAATATTTATGGAATAAATATTATCTTCTTAACCATCTGAGAGCTAAACTTGTACCCAGGACAATCTAGTGCTTTAGGACTTAGTGTATCTACTGACCAGCCCCACTGATACCAACCAGGAGCGAGTTAGAATTGACGACTCTAACATCCCATGTTGAATCTATGAAACCAAAGGCTGAATTTCAGCATGAGGTGATGCTTTTTGACACGTACTTATGCTGTTCAATGGTTCTGGACCTGAGCCCAAGGTTGGATCTACCCCAAAAGCTTTTTAAGATATTGATATCAAGAGAATTTCATTTATTTGGCCTATCATGTTTCCTGGGTATTGAGATTTGAAAGTTATACATGCTGCTTAAATATTAAGCCAAGGGTGAGAAACATTGATGGAGTCAACTTTCTCATCGAGAAATAAAATAGGTACGTCTCATAAGCTAGAGATACACTTATGAGCCTTCCAGTTATGGCTTATAGAGCAGCGGCTTACCAATATGTAATCAACCACTTCTTCCTAAACTTCGCTCTGTGCTCTCTTTCCCTAAAATTGTCATCCTGCCCCTACATCATCGGCACACAAGATACTCAAGTAGTCATGTGTATGTTGTGTGACTTTATTTAGAACCCACCAGTTGCATAGTCTCAAGATGGAAGTCAGATTCTGGAGATTAGAAGTTGATGCCAAGAATTGGCTTGATGGTTTTGGGATCTGACTCGTCATCTCAGATGTAAATACAGGAACTGTGTGATCATATATTCTTCCATGGAAACTAAGAACTTATAAATACTGCTCTGAACACAAAAATAAGATAATGAATGAAGCAATGAAGGGAAGCAGACATATGCAATAGTGACAATTATCAAACTAATCTCCAGTCCTGGTTCCCAGGCCCTATTGCAGTTCCTGTTCCAATATTTCATAATGAGCCACTATTCCTATTCTACAATCTGTATTTTCCCATATGCCAGCTTGATTAAATAATGTTTTCTTTGTCTTTCCCCTGGCTAAGGGGAAATTGCATAGTGGTTACACGTTGTGCTGTGATCGGCATGGTTGGTAGTTCAAAAGCACCAGCCGCTTCAAGGGGAAAAGACTGGGGCTTTCTATTCCCATAAACAGTTAGAGTCTCAGAAACCCACAGGTAGTTGCTGTCAGTCATCACTGACTGGATGACAGTGAGTTTGAGCTTTGAGTTTCTAAGACTCACCGACACACCCATTAGAGCATCAATAAAACTCACGTTTACAGGATGAATTTGTAGGCAATCCAATCTAGCAAATAAGAGATGATAAATCTCTTTTTCTGTGGCATTGAGAGCTCACTCACTTAAAACTCACTGCTGTGAGTCAATGCCAACTCATAAGAGCCCTATTGTGTGGGGGTCGCACTGCCCCGGTGGGTTTCTGAGACTATAACTCTGTACAGGAATAGAAAGGAGCTGCTAGTAGTTTTGAACCGCTGACTTTGTGGTTAGCAGCCCAACACATAAGATAACTCCTGCACCACCAGGGTTCCTCCAGCATTGAGAACAGCGTGGGGGTTGGTGGCAGTGGGATATATGTCATGACTAAGGAAGCTCTGAGCCTCACTTTAAAAAAAAAAAGGTGCTGGTTTCATTCCTGTGACGTTATCACCTTGCTACGGATCAGAAGACTGAGGCTTAGAGTGACACACTTGACTTCCCTTTGGTTATACAGGCTTGAGCGTGGCAGAGATTAAAGTCTGTTAGGCCTTGAGCCTATGTTTGCAACACTACAAGGATGGCTATTGGATAGGTGTGGCTGGCAAAAAAAAAAAGTCTGGAAGGGAAGCAGGGACAAAGATACAAGTCCTTGCTTATTGTCAACCAGAGACTGCAGGGACCCATCTCAGCACTCCAAAGGTATTTTTCCTTCAATTCCCTTGGATAGGTTGATGAAGTGGGAATACTTTGGGATCAAGGTGAAGACAGTTTCCATGGTCCATGACAGTGGACCATGTTGTTTTCCTCATTACAACCTCCAGATGGCCCTTGTCTGAAACCATCTGAAAGTAACACGGGTAAAACACCGCCTCTGTGTTGTGGCCGACTGCATTGATGTGACTCTCCTAGCTTTATCTTTGTGACTGCCACTGAATGACTAGGGGGGACGAGGCAGTTTGGGTGTATTCCCTGCTTCCTTGATGAGTTTGAGTAGGAGAAGGTGGGGTAGTAGGATTCCTTTGTCAATGAAGGTTCAGAAGGTTCATTGTGCTTGTGAAAATGTGGAACTCTAATAGGAAGGATTGGAAAACCTTCCCAGCCTGCGGGGTGTAAAATGAAGCATCTCAGAAGTTGGAAGTGGGACTTTACCACCATCAAGAGAGAAGAACTAGGAGTTGCGTGCAAGATTTAGAGTTCAATATCTGTGCATTGAAACTCATCACTCCAGTAGACAACTGTGACACAGAGAGGCAGCAACAATTAACCCAACTGTCAGAGCACAGGACAGAGTGATGGACTTCCTGACCCACAGAGTGAAGAAAACATGGTGAAGGAAAATAGCTTGGGTATTGGGGTCCTTTGGGGCATTTATGAGCAGTACCAAAGGAGCTTTGTAACATTGCCTGATCAGAAGAGAAGTCCAGGAGTCAATTGGCTAAAACATGGAGGAGTCCAGCTGTGAAGAGCTGCTCCTGGAAAGAACTGTATGCTGAGTGTTTGTGATCCTGAATTGTAACAAGTTGAGTATCTCCATAGAGTCAACCACCATGAGTATGATCTGTAAATGAATTATTGAACCCAGTAGAGATGTAACACTCTGTGGGAGGGACAACTGGTGTTCAAATTGGTTGGAGAGCAGAGCATAGCTGACGTCCACCTCCTGGGACTGGCCCTTGGGTTGTGGTGCAGCTTGATGGTCCTCCCTCCTTGGGAAGTCAGAGGATGCCACCCCCATCCCTTTCTTCCACCTTCCTAATGTGTCCTCGGAAAATTCCAGGAGCATCCTGCTTAGGACAACCTTAATCCCTTGAAATAACTGTGGGCACTAACTTTTAGCAGTTCTGATTTGTGTCTGCTTTTTCTCAGCCATTTGGAGGGGGGGGAAGCTTGCAAAATCTGAAGCATTATTACGACAAGGCTTTGTGTGTTTACACTGTTTCAGCTGAAGGGGTGAGCAGACTTCCTAGGCAAAGAACAGGAGTGAAAGGGATGTGTACTAACCATCTGCTGGGAATGGAATATTTGTCAAAGGAAGTAGCCACCACCCCTTCACATCTTAGTTTTGGGACTTGCACCCAGGTCCCAACTATATTTCAGTGCTTATATTTCATAAGAATAGCTCTTCCTTTGATTATGTGAACCCGTCAGGATGTCACTGAGATATTCTAAAACCTAATAGCACAAATCCAGGAGGTGGCAGGTGTGACTGAAAGAAAGACTGTTTGCTATTGGGTCAAAGGGAGTCTGTTGTTAGTGGTCATGGAGTTGGTTCAGATCCAGGCATCCCCAGGGACAGGAGACCAGTCCTACGCTATCTTCACCACCAGCTGGCTGATCAAAACATTGAGGTACACATGGTTTTTGAGTGTCTGCTCGCCTAGAGCACTTACCTTCCAGGACTATATTGGACAGTGCTCTACTGGAATCCTTAGGATTTTCATTGGCCACAGTTTTGAAAGTAGCTTACTAGACCTTATTTCCTAGTCTGTCTTAATCTGGAAGTTTGGCTGCACCTTATCTACCACAGGTGACTCTGGTGTTCAATGTTAGCAGAGCTTCCCGCTTTATGTTGTGGAGACCACCACATTTCAAGAAATTGGCAAAGGAAAGAGCTAACGGAATCTGAGGTAGGAGTTACCTCTAGGCTGTACACCCCATGAGGACTGAGATGGGCTTCAACCAAGCTTCCTTGAGCACCTGTTTATATCTTACACTAGGTTTGATGATACCAAGCCTCTAGACCGTTGAGCAAATGCTACCTTCTGTCAAGAAAGCCTTCCCATCCTGTCCAACCTCTGTCTTCCACTCACCTTTCAAAGCACACCTCCCCCTTCCTTCTGAAGTCCCTGAGACGCCCTTAGCCATCCTGATTTCCTTTCTGTCCAGTCTGTGGGCCGTTGTCCTTTATATCTTTTTTCATGAGGGGTCACCCTCCTGGATCAGGCTGTTTGAGTGGTTTGGAATTTGTTTTGGAAACTTCACCTCTTGTTATAAACTCTGAGCCTGCAGGTAGATCAGCATTAGGAGTTTGTTTCCTCCTACTGAAGATGGAGATAATGAGCTCCAGATGGAGAAAATAGTCTCTCTCCTTGGGGGACATCGGAATCCTTGGTGGGGCTCATCTTAGACACAATGATACCCTCTCAAGAATATGCATTACATACCAATTCTTCAACTGCTTCCATTTTAATCTCATGTGTGCTTTAGAGTAGCATCCTCTGATATAGAAATTCACTCTGTGAACAGACTCACATTTGTCAGGACACACGGAAGGATACTCCTGGCCCCATTGCTAGCATTTGCTTGCATTTAAGGAGCTGCTGGTAGTACTGTTGGGTAAGTGCTTGCTAGCAACAATGTCAAGGGGGAAAGATGAGGCTGCTTGTGCTAATAAAGTTGTACAGCCTGGAAAACCCGACAGAAGGGTCTCCATGGGTTGGACTTGACTTGATGGCAGCAGGTTCTTTATGTTTTAGAAACAGCTAGCGCAGACACTCACAGAAGATTCGGGTAGTCTCCAGAATGTTTGTCTACACTCTGATTTCATGTGCCGCATACTTCAAAAGGACTAAATAGAGCGGTATGCAAATACATGACAAGTCCCTAAGACATTACTGCAAATAAAACATGGTGCTGAAGTGTATATAGAATCTTCCCTTTTGTTAAAAGTGAAAGGCATCGATGGTAGCTAAATACATATTTATAGGCTGCTATCAGCTGAACCCACTACTGGGCTGTCATTTTGTCAGACTCTTGTGACTCACCCGTCACTGGAATTCTGGAAGCTCTGACACTGTTATTTCAAATACCAGCAGAGTCACTCCTGAGCGACAGGTGCCAACAAAATTCCAGACAAAGGCAGACTAGCAAGAAAGAACAGGTACTCTATTTCTGAAGGCCAGCCAAATTAAACCAAAAGAAGCACAACGGAGGATTGTCCAACTCCACTGCCTGGGAGGACCTGGCTGTGGAGGAGAGGCATCATGCTTGGCGATACAGAGGGCCAGTGAGGTGGGGGTGGGGGGGACTGGGTGAGATGGAGCAGCTGCAAAGAAGGACTCGAACATGCCGGTGATCACAAGGATGCAAAAGGACAAGGTGGCAGGTCCCTCTGTTGTACCTTCTGAGTCGCCAGGGGCTGGAGAAGGTTTACCCACAGCCAGCTCTCTCTTCCTACCTGCCTTTAGTAAGTAGCACACAGTCATCGTTGCTGGTAGGCAGAGCTTCAATTCATTTCTCCCCTGATTACTGGCCCCACTGTAC